>CAWUFW010023680.1:0-71499 GCA_963921515.1 Calotriton arnoldi | reverse complement strand
CTCCAGCTGTAGTAGGGCCCTGGCTTCACCTCCTACTGTAGGGCGGGCTGTGCTTTATGGCAGGCATGGAGGGAGGGAGGGATGGTCTCAGCTGCAGCTCCAGCCTCGTACAGTGTCCCTGCTATTACTAGTGAGCGAGAGGCGCTGAGGTGGTGGTATTGGTGGTGATGGTATTGGTGGTGGTATTGGTATTGGTGGAATTGGTGGTGGTGGTGGTATTGGTGGTGGTGGTATTGGTGGTATTGGTGGTAGTGGTACTGGTATTGGTGGTGGTGGTACTGGTATTGGTGGTAGTGGTGTTGGTATTGGTGTTGGCATTGGTAGTGGTGGTGGTGGTAGTATTGGTGGTATTGGTGGTGGGGTTATTGGTATTGGTGGTATTGGTGTTGGTGGTATTGGTGGTGGTGGTATTGGTGGTGGTATTGGTGGTGGTATTGGTGGTGGTGGTATTGGTGGTGGTGGTATTGGTAGTGGTGGTATTGGTGGTGGTGGTATTGGTGGTGGTGGTGCAAGATTTGTGGTAGGAGGGTGAAGTGCCAGAATTTTATGATGACTATTGTCAAAATAACTTTGCTAGCACAGGCCACAACATTTTACCAACTATGTTTGACAAGAATTATCCTGTCTCTCGCTCCAATATATACATTTAACGTGAGCTGAAAGGCCCAGATATTGTGGCAAACGCAAAGAGAAGGAAAAGCAAAAACCTAGAAATGAAGGGATGCAGAACGGAATCAATAGAGGAAGAGGAAACCAAAGGAAATGAGAAATCAAAAACAATAGAAACAAGAGGTCTCGAATGCTCGACCTAAAAACTAGACCGTGTCTTGAAAGACTTTAGTCTAACTCAATAGCGATATATATTGTTGTAATCAACAAATTATAGTTCAATAAATTATCATTGACCCAAATCTAGGTAGCAGGGCGCAGTGTTGTATCAATGCAATACGCACACGAATCATGACCGAGTGTTAGTAATTGACGGACAGAAAAATAAATGCAAACTAGAAACGTCTATAAATGTAGCAGGAACTAAAGTAGCTCGAATTCGACAATGCGTGTATTGTTAGCAAACATACTTACGTTCGTAAAATAGTACAAAAGCACACTGACAGCATTCTCTTAGATAGCATTTCCATTACTTCACAAAGAATTAAAAGTTAGTATGGACACATGAATGATACCCATCCACGTGTCAGCAGGATGGAAAACAAGCCTTCTTTCAGATCACAAGAAAAGCAAACAATCTTTGTAGGTAGTACAAAGAGGATGTCGATAAAAAAAATAATAATAATAAACATGGAAAGTAATGTACCTGCTTCTTATCCCTGGCTGGGTAAGGAAATGGCTCTCGCAGTGATAAAAGTCAGTCCTAGATAAGCAATCTCCCACATCAATCCAGCTCCTGTCGCTTCCCTCCGGTGAATAGCACAAGAGAGCTAAGCAGAGGGTGCTCCTGCGTCGCAGACCACGCCCAGAGCCGTACCAGGAAAATGTGACCACTAAAAACCAGAGCCTGGTGCTGAAGTGTGTCTAAACTTCCAGCTCAGTGTGCCTCAAGGGATGTGTCTGTCACTGGCGCTCGCGCCTCAGCAGCTCTGACGAGACTGTGGGGAATGCCGTGTGTAACCCTCGCATCACAAGCATCCACTCATTCATCCAGACTGTCAACAGGGGCAAGGTGCTGCGAGTCCCGGACTCCAATTACACAGTGCGAGATTCCACGGCCGGCGAAAGACGGGGCAGACAGAGCCAGTGACTCGTGTGGGAGCCAATCACTTGTTTCCTTGGCAAGCTTTCCACAGCGCAGGGCTAGGAAACCGAGAGCCACACAGCCACCCTTCGCATGTACTCAGCCTCTCGCCAAGTCAAACACCGCCAGGCACTTCAAAATGACATTTCACTGGGTGTAACTGTTTATGCGCAAATCATCGCCTGTGCTCATCTGAAGTGTTTCGCGTTTCACTCGTGTTTGTTTTTACATTCAAATTAAATGGGAGATTAACATGACATTCCTCTTTGATATCAGCATCTTGCAAACAAGACTTCACATTTCTGTTCGCAAGTGTTAAAATGACTGTACCTTTACCATAACTGATACTATTTTATTACGTTTTCCGTGCAGAAAATAGTGCACGCACCGTGTAACAACCAAGTAAAGGGGCCAGTAGCCATGGGAGGGTACAAATTATGACATGGCCATACTAAGGAGGGACTAATAAGCCTCATAATGAATCAGACGCCAGCATTTAGGAAGGACAAAGACACAAGCCAATCAAAAATAAGGGCGGGGGAGTGGGCGAAGCTTCTCTCCATACTGAACTACCACAGATTTTTGCAGAGCAGCGCTTGCACGCTGGCTTAGGCTCGACCTAAAAACACTAACACAACCACTCAGATCACTTAATAAAGTTACAATTCGTTTCCATATATCATACTGACTTTTATCAACCTCACATACACATATATCTTTTCAATCAAATGTATTTTTTCAAACTTCAATAATATTCACATTCCTGAAATTTGAGTTTGTTGGTCAAATAGTTTTTTGCTCTTATTAGGTAGATTCAATGCTCACAGAAAATGTGAAAACTAAGCATAAGAATGGCACTGCACTCGCATAAAAAGCAACCAGTAATGGCAACCTTTTCAACTTTGCACTCTCTGATACTGGGGAAGGCAGCAAATAAAAACATGCCTTTCATAATTTACTGTTTTAACTCTACTTCTGAATGGTTAGTATGTGTTAACCCTTTCAAGCACTTTTATAAAGAAACCAAATATGGAAGGGTATTTATGACTATTCGTGCATTATTCGTAATAGTCGCGACGAATTAGCGAAAAGTCGCTGAAATCCAAAAACATATTTAACTTGGTAGTTTTATGAATTTAAGACTACACTACACTTTATAAGAGAGCCTTCAGTCAGAAACAAACCCTTATTCTTCAAAAATGAATCTACACACTTCCAATTCCAAAAACAGACGACACTATCTTTAAGACCCTTCATCCGACATTCTCTCTTAGCGGAGTCTCTGTTGGACTTGGCCCTTTTGCAGGGTTATCCCCAAACGTTTTGATTCTTCCTCCTATTTTTTCCTGACCTGTTGTTGTTGGCTATAGGACTCTGGGCACTTTACCACTGCTGATCAGTGCTAAAGTGCATATGTTCTCTGTATAAACAGTTATTATGGATTGGTGTTTCCATGATTGGCATTTTTGATTTACTGGTAAGCCCCTAGTAAAGTGCACTAAGTGTGCCAGGGCCTGTAAATCAAATGCTACGAGTGGGCCTGCAGCACCAATTGTGCCACCCACATGAGTAGCCCTGAAAATGTATCTCAGACCTCCAACTGCAGTGTCTGTGCGCAGTTTGTTGACTGCCATGTCGACCTGGTACATGCACCCACTTGACAGGCCCTAACCTTCCCTTTTCTTACATGTAAGGCACCCCTATTGTAGGCCCAAGGTACCCCCTGGGCAGGGTGCAGTGTATATGAAAGGTAGGACAAGCACTGGTGTATGTGACTGATAGTGAAATACTGCCAAATTTGTTTTTCACTATTGAAAGTCTATCTGTCCCATAGGCTAGAATGGGAGGTACTTTGTAACATCTTACAAGTATAACTTCCCATTGGGATACGATAAAGAAATAAAGTTTAGGCTCTCTGAACTCAGAAGTTAATAACACATCTTTTAGTAAAGATGATTTTTAAATTATGTGTTTGAAAATGCCACTTTTGAAAGTAGGCATTTTCTTGTTTAACCATTCTGTGTGCATCTGCCTGTTTGTGGATTGACTGTTTGGTTTTGGAGTGACAGGGGCTGGGGATGTGCATTTACTGTAAACAGCCACTGGGGGGGGGGGTTGAGGTGTGCCTGGCCCTTCCTGAATGACTCAGAGCTGAGCTGAATGGGGCTTGACTGCATTTAGAGTAGTGGGAGGAGTTTTCCTTGCACCTGAATAGGGCCTGTCTCCCTTACACAATGCTGTCTCCACCCCCTGTGGTCATACTGCACCAGTGAGGACAGAACTGGTTTGGACTGGGCTCAGAGACCCTTACACAATGAGAACAAAGACAAAATGGGGTATAAGTAGTAGACCTTAAACCCTAGAACGTTGGATTACTTCTGGACTCAAGAGGAACTTTTGCCAAGGAGAAGAGCTGAAGAGGTGTGAGGAGGAGTACTGCCTCTTTGCTGTGTGCTGTGTGGGGTCGGCCTGCAGTTGCTGTTTCTGCCAAGGAAAGGACAAAGACTGGAACTTTGCTGTGAACCTGCTTGAAGAAGATCTCAAAGGGCCTGTGTGTGCTGGCCTCCTGTTCTGGAGTCTCAGGGACACAAAGATTTCACCACCAGCTCCCCTGAACTCTCCTGTTGAGAGTTCTGACCTGCCAGGAGGTGCTTATTTCAGTTCTGGGCCTCTGGAGGTTGTTCCTGCTGTTGGGACCTTTAAGAAAAGAAGAACTGAAGAAATCGATGCATCGCTCTTTTTGCGGCTGTTTTTATGATGCAGCACCGTTGTGCGAGAAGAATCTCCACGCATTGCCACACCATTGCACAACAAACGCAGCGCCTGTCGCGGCTGCAAGAACCAATGCACCCATGGATCATGGCTGAAGAAACCGACACAGCGCCGCTCAACGCCGCCGCATCGATCGCTGACTCATCCTGGATTTCCAAGCATCACACCTGTGCGGCAAGTATTCCCGACGCATCACCCGTGGACCAGAATCGTGTTGGAGTTGTGGCATCACATACCCCTACAGACCGGATTCGACGCATCCCTTCTCCTGCATGCAGCAGAACTGTTGCATCGCCTCCCCAAGGTCTCAGGAATTGACACATCTCTTTCTTTTCAATGCTTCCCATCTCTGCGGCTGTTTGGCCTTGTGAATTCTTTATTTTTTAATTTCACTGGTGTTGAATACATGCAAAGTGCAATAATGAACAACATTTAGAAATGTGAAACAAACTTCGTAGCCATTCCACCCCCTCCCAGTACGGTTATTAATAAGACGTTTTCATCTTTTAAAGGTCTCCAGTAATACAGGTTATATGTTGCGTATAGTTAATATATCAAGTTTCAAAAATTTTAGTTCCGGGGCCTCCCCCAGCTGAAGTGCATCTCTCCTCGTAAGATCCTGAGTCCACTGAATCCCGCCCTCCCACCGCTGCTTCAAACTCCGCTATGGTTTCTCTCCATGTCTGCAAATCTTCCTCAGCATGTTCATCTACAGTATACCCGCATAGCCTGACCTCCTCTGCTGCTGCCCATTCTTTCACATCTCTACCCCATCTTTGCAGGTTGGGTCCCCCTGTGCCCATCCATGTTATAGCCACTCGCCTTTTTGCCAGTAATAGCGCCAGTTGTACAAATCTCCAGTGCATTTTCCCCTCCTTGCGTTGTTTGAGTGTCCCCAATAAACAGGTAGTGGGTTCTGACCTCAGTGTTGCACCTCCCACATTCTGTAGCGTTTCGACCACCCATTTCCAGTAAATGCATAACTCAGGACATTTCCAGGCCAGATGTAGAAATGTTGCTGGTGTGGTTTGACATCGGGGGCATGTATTCGGTTTCGTGGGGTCTATGTGGTGCAGCAGCACCAAGGTGACATATGTGCGGTGCAAAAAAATAAAATGGGCCAGCTTAAACCATGCGTTACATGAGCACCTTTTTACTAGTCTGCAGGCTTCCTTCCACTCTGTATCTGTCATTGGTGTACCCAGATCCTCCTCCCAGGCTATTCTCCCTTTTGGTATTGGTCTAGGCATGTCCATAATCATAGCGTTGTATAAGTGGGAGATCAAGTGTCTTCCCCTCCAAACTCTAGTAGCATCCTGTACAGGGCTGAGGATTCTGGGGCGACCGGGCACATGGGCCAAATGTCTCGGACTGCATCAACAATGCTTGCATAGATAAGGAACTGACCCCTTCCTACCCCACAGCCCTCCTGCACTGCCTCGAAGGAAATCAGTGTGTCATTGGGGAAAAGGTCTGCTAATGTCAGGCATCCCCCTTCTTTCCATCTAGTAACATCCACCTCCGATGCCAGATGGAGGAATGCCGGGAGGTCCCATAGCTCAAACTCCCTAGCGAAGGGGGCGCATCTCAGAACCACCCTCACTGCTCTTTCCCAGAGTGCCGCTGTGTGCTTACTCAAGTAAGGGCCTGCACCTTGCCCCCTCCCACCTCCATGCAATAGTTGGGGCGAGGTTTTTCCCTCGCGTCATCTGTCTGTAGTTCTTTCTCCCAATTGGTCTCTTCAGCCAACCAGTGTGCTGCATGTTGGAGCTGGGACGCTAAGAAATAGAGTTCCATATTGGGGAGCGCCAACCCTACCTCTTCCTGCGGCAGCTGCAGCGTTTCTCTGCTCACCTCATTTCTGTCATTTGCCCATACCAGTTTTAATAGCAGGGAGTGAATTCGTTTAAACATTGACCGCAGAAGCTTGTCCAACGAGTGCTGAAGGGCATAAAGGCATTGGGGCAGGAACACCATTTTGGCTACCGCCACCCACCCTATGAGGGACAAGGGGAGCGCTTTCCAGAAGGGGACCGAACAGGTCAATCCCTCTATCACTCGGTCTATATTACATTTTTTCCGTCTCTGGGCAGTGTATGTGACTACAATGCCCAGATATCAGAACTGGTCCGTTTCCCAACGTAAGGGCAGCGGGGGAAACGTGACGGGGTCCCGGCGGTGCAAGGCACCAAGCAGAAATATCAAGGACTGGTCATAGTTTATACGCAGTACGGAAATGTCCCCAAAGGCCTTAAAATGTTCCAGCAAGCATGGCAGTGAAATTGCCAGTGCCGTCTGATTAAATAAGGTGCATCAGCGTATAAGAAGATCAGATGCTCCCTTGTCCCAATCTGTATCCCATAATGACCCATGTCCCTCCTAATTCTGATAGCTAGGGGTTCCAGCGCCAATGCAAATAGCAAGGGCGACAATGGGCACCTCTGCCTTGTACCCCTATGGACCTCAAAGGGCTCAGAAGTTAATCTCCCCAGCCTAACCCTGGCGGTAGGCTCGGTATCGAGTAGGCGTACCCAGGCCCGAAATCGGGGTCCAAACCCAAACCCCAACCTCACCAGAACCGCCTGGAGATAACACCAATTGACTGTGTCAATCGCCTTGGCTATAGCAATGGATACCAAAGCAAGATCCTGATCGCTGTCCTCTACTTCATGAATGTCATGCATGAGCCTCCTAATGTTCATCGTAGTATTTCTGTCAGGTATGAACCCGCATTTGTCTGGGTTGACCAGTCAGCCCATCTCTGGCCCCAATCTCTGGGCCAACGTCCTGCACAAAATTTTCATATCTAAGTTTATCATTGGGATAGGGCGATAGGAGGCCGGATTTGAGGGTTCTGCGCCTAGTTTTGGGATCATAGCTATAATGCCTTCTCTAAATGTGGGGGGAAGGGCCATTCTGTCCAGGGCCTCTGTATAAACCTCGTGGAGGCACGGGGCCACAACCGCCGAGAATGTCCGATAAAATTCCGCTGGAAACCCATCGCTACCCATTTCCATCCCAGATGGAAGTGAATAAATGGCCATCTGTATCTCTTCTACCAGTAGTGGTTCACCTTCTCCCTTCTCCCCCAGTTGTTGGACCAAGAGATCTTCCAAATACTCAGCTAACTGCTCTGGGGTAGGGTCAGCTGAGTTTGCGTATGCCTGTTCACGCTAACCCTTGAATGCCTCCACTATTGCACGCTGGGTGCGAGCCTCAATCCCTACGGGATCTACAAGATGGAGCACCTCGACGTGAGGTGCTTCTCGCTTAAGAATCCAGGCTAGGAGTCTTCCCGATTTGTCTCCCTATCGATGTAGCAACTGACGGTATGATGTTAGTGTATATTTTTTTAATCTGTCCTGTGCCTCTGTAACTTGTCTTAATAATTCCGTTTCAGTTTCCTGTCGCCCCTCGTCTCCCATCTCCCCCTGCAGGGATGCTAAGGCACACTCCTTCTCAGTGAGTGTCTCCTGCAGAATGCGTCGCACACCACATGTGAGGCTCATGCATCTGCCCCTCAGGACAGTTTTAAGCGCATAACACCTTTAGCACACTGTCAAATGGAATACAGAAGAGTGTGCGGAAACACTGGCGGATCCTCAATGTTGAAAATGAAAAAATACCCTTGCCACTATTTTCTTTCAAAAGGAGCTCGAATTTACGTGATAACTTAGTCCACACAAGGCCTAAAGTGAAGTCACATAATAAACAGGAGACGTTATGGAATATGCCGGCTGTCCAAGGACACTACCCCTGCGGCTCGTGTGCGGCCTGTCCACAAACTGAACACACAACAGTAGACATAGGCACCGAGACACCGTGGAAACAGACTAAGCATACGAACTGTAACAGCGACAGAGTTATTTATTTAATAACATGTCCGTGTCAGCTCCGCTATGTCGTAATGACCACTCGTAAGGTTAAACTACAGATACACGAACACAAGAGCACTATTCGGTGCAACAAACAAGCCACTAGACTCACTGGCCACTTCTTAGCCATGAAACACAAAGCAGAAGAATTAAAATGGATGGTTCTTGAACAACCTTTTGTTCCCCCTCATGTCACAGACATCACTAAATTTCTGTTCCAGAAAGAACAGAGATGGATTTTTAAACTTAAGAGTGACACTCTGGGCCTGAATGATGATATTGCGTGGACCCTGCTATAGCTCCACGTGATTGTTTCCTGCTTTAGATCTTTACTTGGCTGCATGAGGCATTATGGTCTGTCGTTTCAACACATATAGGGTCCTCTGTCCCTTTATAATATACATCTGAGCGAAGGGCAGGACCTTGTTGTAGGTCTACGTAACAATTTCATGCACAAAATCCTCAGGAGGTCAAATGATCTGTCTAGACAGCACATTTGTGTTCCCCTGTCCCTACACGAACTTGACCATGGTGTAGGCTCATGCTATGATTGCATGCTTCAAACCTTAATACTGGTACAGGAGGTCACATGATCTGCCTTGTTAGCATATTTAATTTCCCTACATCAATTTACATTTGAACTGAGGACAGGGCTTAACACCATCAATCTTTAGGTGTCATAACATCACACAGGATGCTTTTCTATGTATAGAGCATCACGCGTTAAATGGTAGCGCGCTTACGTTCCTCTAATTTTGCTACTACATCAACATACATCACTTAGAGTGGAAACCATATTCACTTGATCCTACTGCCAAGTCACAGCATCCACTCAAAACATGCGGTATCACCTCCCCTTTGGGCCGAGGGGTAGTACATAGTCCTTCGTTTTCTTGTTGACTACTCCAGTGCACCAGGATATGTGCTTTGAAGTGTTTGCCCTGCACGAACTACATTTCCCAGGTTCTTTTGTAGTTTTGGGCACGATGATGCCGCTACATCCTGTACGAACTACACTTCCCATGTTTCCTAGGTCTTTGTGTAGTTTTCGTTGATATGATGCGAGCAGCATGCGACGCTGTTAATGATTAATTGAATACACCCGCTTGCAGTGAGCACGCCTCTATAGTATAGAAAGGCACGTCCCCCTTCCGTCGGGTACCTCCGGTTGCAGCTCGTGTGGAGTCCGGGGCACCGACGGAGAGGTGAGTGAGGACAGCTGGTTAGATTATGCGCGTTACCTAGGCAACTTGTATTCTTGCGTTGTGTCACTAATAGCCTTGTGACTGATTTCCTACAATATTAGACCTTATCAGCCAGCAACTTTTGAACGCGCTGTGTCTATCAATGCCCCTGGTATTGGAATGTATAAGCTCTTTGCCTCTTTAACCATGTGCGTTTATCGCTTTTTTCTCAATGTTTTTGTTTGCCAACTTGATTCTTAGCAGTCAGGATACCAGCGGCTCCTTCGTGTATACGTTATGCCTAGGTCCCGGATTATTTGACATTTGTTACTCGTGACTCCCAGGCTTCGGAGTTTTTCAACCACTTGTAAGATAATTAATATGCCATGGTGCCACATCATTTGTACCCAATTAACTACTGCTGTTTAGAATAGCTTCTGTTCTAGATGTCTTTTGAGGTGCCATGAGCAGAGGCTAATGATAATTATCCACTTGGATATATCACATGACATGTCCCTTTGACTACTGTCAGGAATATACTGATACCTCTTTTTCCTTGCTAACCGTGTACATTGCCTCGAGGTGCTTTACAGCACACTATATTCAGACTAAGGCTCTTATTAGTACTTGCTACCTGGATTGGATCACCTTGTCTCCCTAAGCACGTACTACAGCACGATAATTACTACAGCTTACAGAGTTTGGTCTTAATCTATGAAATAGTAATGCATGATGTGATAGAATTGACTGAAATCATATGGATGACTAGCTTACAGAATGCTTGCTGTATCTGTAATTTTAGTTTTCCTTTTTAACAGAGCGGTGCCTCACTTGCTGAGCTGTTGCCAGGTGAGGTGAGGTGTTCACCCGTACACTTACAGGTAAGCATATATTTCTTACAACTAATAGCATACTTCGTAAAGCATTTTGTACACGTTAAGGTACTAAACGATGGGCAGTGACCCAGACGTTGAGCACACCACACAGTACAAGCCTTGTTAATAACTGTCTCCACTTTTTCATGACTTTAAGTCACAGTGTTCTTTTTCTCCCACAGGTGACACCAACACTTTTGTGAAATCTTCGCAAACGAGACTACAGGTTTTCGTAGGTTGTATCTATTCCAATCACATCTTTGTCACGTGTATTATACTTATTTGCAGTAGCAATTACTATCTAGGTCCTGAGGAAGGCCACAATCAGAAATTGATCACCATGGCTGAAACATGTAGACCTGCTTTTCGGACTAGTGCAGTCAATATTTCTTAAAGTGCACATGCACTGTTTTTTAACCTTGACACCAAGAGTTAACTAATAAACTCTTTTTTCTCTTGGTAGCCAATTTTAGATCACTTTTCAGACCACCACTCTTTGCACTGCAACCATCACCCGAAATACTCTCAATGCTTAGCATCAAGTGGATTTTAGGAGATCCGATTAAATGATCAGTAAAACATCCCTGAGCTTCTCCCTCACAGTAAGGGGGTTGTAGCCCTTGGTTGCACTAGGGATTGTAACCAAGAGGAGATCCCAGATGATGAAGCATGCCACCTCGGTGGGTGATGGGATTCCGTCCTCTTAAAAGGACTCCCCTATGTTTGAGTAGGAGTCGTATGCTTGTACTGGTTGTGCCTTAGAGCTGTTCTAAGCTCGGCAGACCCGCGGATTATTTGTTTGATAGATTATTGGTTTTGGGGAATATAGCCGCGCATGGCTCTAAACCTTTCCCTTAGACCCTCTACCTACGTTTTTTTTTTTTTATCTGTCTTTTACCCCTTCCTGGGGTGGATGCAGCAGTTCTTCAATGCCCCCAGTGCCCCAACCTCATTTATTCCATTTTCACTGCTGCTCACAGGTCTTCGCTCCGGACCAGCTCCGCACACCGGCAGGGCAGGAGCCTCCTCCCAGAGGCCTCACTTGCTGCATCTACCTCGTGCACCCAGCTGGCAATGAATGCACTCACCCGGCCGCACTCAATTTTCTTCCCCTCCATACTACGGTCCCGGGCTCGCTGGCTTGCCTTGGTGTTGATCGCGAGCAGTGCTGCTCCCTTTCCCGTCTCCTGCTGGCTGCAACAGCTTCTCCCTGGGCCCTCCAATTCCGCAGGCACAACCGACGTCCCAACAGGAGCAATCCTCGGGTCAGTCGTTCTTGTTCCACACATCTGACATCCCAGCCGGGACCAGGCCACACCCCCATTCTCCTCGAGCCGGATTGTCATTGTTGGCCCGCCTTACTCGAGCGATGCAAGCCCTCCCTTCTCCAGCTGGTGTCGGCTCACTGGCGACCGCTCTCCGTCGTGTCCTCGATTCGGTCACGCTTCGTCCAAGTGTGCGGCTTGGGTAGGCTCTAGTTCCTTGTTGCAGTGAGTCACAGGCCTCTGGTGATGCATGGCATCCAGAGCAAGCCACAGGCCCCAAATCTTCACAGCTCAAAAAAAGCCACACATCAGGGTCATCCAGGTCCCTTGTTTCGTTGCTTGGCTGCCCCACTATTGTGTAACCCAGGATCACTTTCTGGGACAGGATTTTGCAGGATTTCGGGGTCCCCTGAGACCCAGTCTTTTCGGCCATGTTGGCAGGCCTCACCCCTGGCCTTGTGAATTTTGACGCATCTACAGTTACTTTGTGTAGAATCATGCATCCATAGATTTCTATGGACCCAGTTACTTGAAACCTTTGAAAAATCATATTCTTATTACATGTATGTTGGATTTTCGTTGTTTTGGTCTTGTTGAGTTTAGATAAAGATACTGTATTTTTCTAAACTGGTGTGGTGTCCATTTGTGGTGTTATCACTGTATTACTGTGCGTTTTGAGTACAAATACTTTACACATTGCCTTTGGGATAAGTCTGTCTGCTCGTGCCAAGCTACCCAGGGGTGAGCAGGGGTTATCTAAAGTGTGTATCCCCCTTACCCTGACTAGAAGTAAGGGTTCCTATTTAGACAAAGGTACCCACACTAGAGACCCCCATTTCTAACAGTCTCCATAGCAACTCATTAGAACCAGTAGGTCACAAGTTCACAGCCCATTCTAGATGGACTATACAAGTTACAACGTGAGCTGCAGGAGTGGTTTACTGCGTAGAATTAAAATCATATACAAGTATGCATTACAATTTTTAATTTTCACCAAAGCCAATCACAGATCTAGTTACTTATTCTTTCAAGACACTACATAATTTTGTTCACCTGCATATTCACAGTATACAATCAAATATGTTTTTTTTTCAAACCAGGCGCACACCTTCATTTTAACTGCCTTTCATTTTGAAAACTGTCTCATTCAGCGACAGCCTTCTCCTGTCTGCTACTGCTGCTTCACTTCAAAATGGTTACAGTGCAGAGTGTGGGCTACAGCTGTGTGTTCTGGGCTAGTGAGGCGGCTAGAAAGAGTAGGATTCACTGGGACTTGGGTTTGCCTAATGTGGACATTAATTTGAGTGGCCAGAGAATATTGAAGTATCATCAATTGCTGCCTTTGGTTGAAAGCATTGTGGATTACCAACCCCTGACCTCATGATTGAATACTGTAGTGGCAATAAACTAGGCACACTGACTGGAATAGGACTGGAAATCCCAATGAAGGATACCTGTGCACAATTAATGTCACTTTTCCCTCACACTACCTTGGTGTACTCCAACATATGCCAAAGGCAGAAATGGAAGTGGTCAAATCAACACTGTCCACAGATTGACAAAGCCAGGAAACATGTTAGTAAAACTGTTTCTGCATTCCTTAGAGACCATAACATGGGCCCCATCTACCACAACAACGTGCGTCTATAGAAGTGATGGAGTTCACTTCCCAGATGAAGCCAACAGGATGTTTCTCAGCAACTTGAAACTCTGCATCCTGTTTAATGCATAGCTGTCACAAGCGCACAATCAACACAACAGCTCTTCTCAGAGCCACCCTATTTCCCAAAATGTTGTCAAATTTTAAAAATAGCTTTTTTGAAAATTTTTAAATATTTGTGAATACATCCCGAATTCACAAAACTAAAGCAGACATTCAATAGACACCAGCACATTCAAAATTCATAACTATATAAGTGATTCTGTGCATCACCCTGGGTACATCACTATCTAAATAGCTCTATAAAAACATGTATGAGTCTCTGAGTGTGTCTTTGCGTGTGTGTATGAGTGTTTGAGTGGGTCTGTTAGTAGGTGCATAACTGAGAAGGTCTATCAGAGAGTGTGTCACTGTCTGAGTAAGTCTATGAGTGTGTGTGTGAGTGTCTGAGTGAGTCTCTGCGTGGGTGCATGAGTCTCTGAGTGAATCTGTGAGTAGTATGGGTCTCTGAGTATGTGAGTGTGTGTATGTGTGTTTGAATGGGCCTGTTAGTGGGTGCATAACTGTCAGAGAAGGTCTGTCAGAGGGTGTGTGAGTATCTGAGTAGGTCTGTGAGTATGTGTGTGTGTCTGAGTGAATCTGTGAGTGGGTGCATGAGTCTCTGAGTGGGTCTGTGAGTGGATGCATGAGAGTCTGAGTCAGTGTGTGAATAGGTGCATGAGTATCTGACAAAGTCTATGACTAGGTACATAAGTGTCTCAGTGGGTCTCTGAGTGAGTGTGTAAGCGTCTAGGTGGGTCTGTGAGTGGATGTTTAAATCTCTGAGTGGGTCTGTGAGTAGATGTGTGATTTTAGGAGTGGGTCTGTGCTTGGATGCATGAGTATCTGAGTGGGTCTCTAAGTGAGTGTGTACGATTCTGAGTAGGTCTGTGAAAGGGTGCATGTGTCTTTGAGTAGGTCTGTGAGTGGGTGCATGAGACTCTAAGTTAGTCTGTAAGTGGTTGCATGAATCTCTGAGCAGGTGTGTTAGTGGGTACATAATTCTCTTAGTAAGTCTGTGAGTGGTTGTGTGAGTCTCTGAGTGAGTGTGTTAATGGGTACATGTGTGTCAGAGTCAGTCTGTGACTGGGTGCATGAGTCTCTGAGTGGGTGTGTGAGTGGACATGAGTCTCTGAGTGGGTGTGTGAGTGCATGATTCTCTGAGTGGGTGTATGAGTGGATGAATGAGTGTTTCAATGGGTATGTGAATGGGTGCATGAGTGCCTGAGTGAGTCTGTGACTGGGTGCATGAGTCTCTGAGTGTGTCTGTCAGTGGGCATGAGTCTTTGAGTGGATCTGTGAGTAGGTGGATGAGTGTCTGAGTGGGGTCTGTGAGTGGGTGCATGAGTGTCTGAGTGGATCTGTGAGTTAGTGCGTGAGTCTTTGAGTGGGTCTATGTGTGGGTGGGTGAGCCTCTGAGTGGGTCTGTGAGTGGGTGCATGCATCTTTGAGTAGGTGGTTGAGTCTCTGAGTGGGTCTGCGAGTGGGTGCATGGGTCTCTGAGTAAGACTGTGAGTGGATGTATGAGTCTCTGAGTGCATCTGTGAGTGGGTGCATCAGTCTCTGAGTGTGTCTATGAATGGGTGTATGAGTCTCTGAGTGGGTCTCTGTATGGGTATATAAGTGTCTGAGTGGGGTCTGTGTGTGGGTGTATGTGTCTGAGTGGGGTCTGTGAATGGGTACATGAGTGTCTAAGTGGGTCTGTGAGTGGTGCATGAGTCTATGAGTGGATGTGTGAGTGTCTGAGTGGGGTCTGTGAGTGGGTGCAAGAGTGTCTGAGTGTGTCTGTGGTGAGTGGGTATAAGTCTTTGAGTGGGTCTATGATTGAGTGTGAGTCTTTGAGTGGGTATGTGAGTGGGTGCATGAGTGTCTGAGTGGGGTCTATGAGTTGGTGCATGAGTATCTGAGTGGGTCTGCGAGTTAGTGCATGAGTCTCTGAGTGGGTCTATGAGTGGATGCGCAAGCCTCTGAGGGGGTCTGTGAGTGGGCACATGCATCTCTGAATGGGTGTATGAGCCTCAGAGTGGGTTTATGAGTGGGTGCATGGGTCTCTGAGTGCGTCTGTGTGTGGGTGTATAAGTGTCTGAGTGGGGTCTGTGAATGGGTGCATGGGCCTCTGAGTGGGTCTGTGAGTGGGGGCATGAGTGTCTGAGTGGATATGTGAGTGGGTGCTAGAGTGTTTGAGTGGGGTCTTTGAGTGGATGCATGAGTGTCTGAGTGGTTCTTGTGAGTGGGTGTGAGTCTTTGAGTGAGTATGTGAATGAGTGCATGAGGGTCTGAGTTGGGTCTATGAATGGGTGCATGAGTATCTGAGTGGGTCTGTGAGTTAGTGTGTGAGTCTCTGAGTGGGTCTCTGCGTGGTTGCATGAGCCTCTGAGTGAGTCAATGAGTGGGCGAGTGAATCTCTGAGTGGGTGTGTGAATCTCTGAGTGGGTCTGTGAGTGGGTGCATGGGTCTCTGAGTGTGACTGTGAGTGGGTATGTGAGTGTCTTAGTGGATGTGTGTGTAGGTGCATGAGTGCCTGAGTGAGTCTGTGACTGGGTGCATGAGTCTCTGAGTGGGCCTGTAAGTGGGTGTATGAGTCTCTGAGTAGGTCTGTGTGTGGGTATATGAGTGTCTGAGTAGGGTCTGTGAATGGGTGCATGAGTATCTAAGTGGGTCTGTGAGAGGGTGTGTGAGACTCTGAGAGGGTCTGTGAGTGGGCACGTGCATCTCTGAGTGGGTGTGTGAGATAGTATGTGAGTCTCTGAGTAGGTCTATGAGTTGGTGCATGGGTCACTGAGTGGGACTGTGAGTGGGTGTATGAGTCTTTCAATGGGTGCATGAGTGTCTGAATGGGATCTGTGAATGGGTGCATGAGTGTCTAAGTGGGTGTGTGAGTGGGAGCATGAGTACATAAGGATGCATACAGTCACACAGCCACTCACATGATATCTATTAAAAGTGATATCACTCATTAGTAGTACACCTATTATACGACTTTAAGTTTTGTAGTACCTTAGTATATATGTTTAACAAACATAAACTCTTACAAAATACTTACACTCACTGGATGGTGTCATCCGTGATGCCATCAGTGATGTCATTTGAGATGTCACTGACCATGTCATGAGTGATGTAATATGTGAGGTCATAAGCAGTGCATTGCAGGGCCGTAAGTTATAGTTAGCTAAGGTAACTATAACTGCTGAATTTCACAGGTCTTATACAAGTGAAATCTGACCCTAATTATAACATTCCTGTAACCTTCAGTTTTTTAAAATTCTATATGCTAACTATAACAGCCCTGTAACCTTTGTTTTTTTCAGTGAAAATAAATAAATAAATAAATATACATATATATATATATATATATATCCAACAAAGTTTTGCCCTGAAGAAAACGCCACTCGCATGAGAGTAACTCCTTTTAATGGCAGGGTACAGCAGACAAACAGCTTCTCATATCCTGGAGCATCACTGGCCAAACGTGTTTCGGAAAACCATCTTTCCTTGTTCACTGCAGACACTCGTCACGGCTGCCTATAGGGATCCTGCTTTATACAAATAGAGTCCCCGCCCCAGTGGGTGTTACTGAGTTCCCGCCCCAGTGGGCGTTCATACAACTCTGCCTTCTGGTCATCTAGGCATTCTGGTACTTGCAGTCCCTTAGTAAAAACACAGTGGTCGGTGCCGTGCTTCGTGCAATTCAAAGTCTTTTTACCCATGTGGGTTTTCCTGAAAACAGAAAACACTGTTTGCGCTGTACTCAATCCCCCGCATTACCGGACTCTCATGCCCTCTCAGCACATCGGTTGATAGTGCTGCAGGGCCGCCGTCACGCAGAGGGGCGTTCTCGAGGTTAGGCTTCCCGCAAAACATCCAACAAAGTTTTGCCCTGAAGAAAACGCCACTCGCATGAGAGTAACTCCTTTTAATGGCAGGGTACAGTAGACAAACAGCTTCTCATATCCTGGAGCATCACTGGCCAAACGCGTTTCGGAAAACCATCTTTCCTTGTTCACTGGCAAACACTAGTCACGGCTGCCTATAGGGATCCTGCTTTATACAAATAGAGTCCCCGCCCCAGTGGGCGTTACTGAGTTCCGGCCCCAGTGGGCGTTCATACAACTCTGCCTTCTGGTCATCTAGGCATTCTGGTACTTGCAGTCCCTTAGTAAAAACACAGTGGTCGGTGCTCTGCTTCGTGCAATTCAAAGTCTTTTTACCCATGTGGGTTTCCTGAAAATAGAAAACACTGTTTGCGCTGTACTCGATCCCCCGCAATAACGGACTCTCATGCCCTCTCAGCACATCGGTTGATAGTGCTGCAGGGCCGCCGACATGCAGCGGGGCGTTGACGCGGTTAGGAATTCCCGCTAAACATCCAACAAAGTTTTGCCCTGAAGAAAACGCCACTCGCATGAGAGTAACTCCTTTTAATGGCAGGGTACAGCAGACAAACAGCTTCTCATATCCTGGAGCATCACTGGCCAAACGTGTTTCGGAAAACCATCTTTCCTTGTTCACTGGCAGACACTCGTCACGGCTGCCTATAGGGATCCTGCTTTATACAAATAGAGTCCCCGCCCCAGTGGGCGTTACTGAGTTCCCGCCCCAGTGGGCGTTCATACAACTCTGCCTTCTGGTCATCTAGGCATTCTGGTACTTGCAGTCCCTTAGTAAAAACACAGTGGTCAGTGCCGTGCTTCGTGCAATTCAAAGTCTTTTTAACCATGTGGGTTTCCTGAAAATAGAAAACACTGTTTGCACTGTACTCGATCCTCCGCAATACCGGACTCTCATGCCCTCTCAGCACATCGGTTGATAGTGCTGCAGGGCCACCGACACGCAGCGGGGCGTTCTCGCGGTTAGGCTTCCCGCTAAACATCCAACAAAGTTTTGCCCTGAAGAAAACGCCACTCGCATGAGAGTAACTCCTTTTAATGGCAGGGTACAGCAGACAAACAGCTTCTCATATCCTGGAGCATCACTGGCCAAACGCGTTTCAGAAAACCATCTTTCCTTGTTCACTGGCAGACACTCGTCACAACTGCCTATAGGGATCCTGCTTTATACAAAAAGAGTCCCCGCCCCAGTGGGCGTTTCTGAGTTCCCGCCCCAGTGGGGATTCATACAACTCTGCCTTCTGGTCATCTAGGCATTCTGGTACTTGCAGTCCCTTAGTAAAAACACAGTGGTCGGTGCCATGCTTCGTGCAATTCAAAGTCTTTTTACCCATGTGGGTTTCCTGAAAATAGAAAACTTTGATTGCGCTGTACTCGATCCCCCGCAATAACGGACTCTCATGCCCTCTCAGCACATCGGTTGATAGTGCTGCAGGGCCGCCGACATGCAGCGGGGCGTTCTCGCGGTTAGGAATTCCCGCTAAACATCCAACAAAGTTTTGCCCTGAAGAAAACGCCACTCGCATGAGAGTAACTCCTTTTAATGGCAGGGTACAGCAGACAAACAGCTTCTCATATCCTGGAGCATCACTGGCCAAACGTGTTTCGGAAAACCATCTTTCCTTGTTCACTGGCAGACACTCGTCACGGCTGCCTATAGGGATCCTGCTTTATACAAATAGAGTCCCCGCCCCAGTGGGCGTTACTGAGTTCCCGCCCCAGTGGGCGTTCATACAACTCTGCCTTCTGGTCATCTAGGCATTCTGGTACTTGCAGTCCCTTAGTAAAAACACAGTGGTCGGTGCCGTGCTTCGTGCAATTCAAAGTCTTTTTACCCATGTGGGTTTCCTGAAAACAGAAAACACTGTTTGCGCTGTACTCGATCCCCCGCAATACCGGACTCTCATGCCCTCTCAGCACATCGGTTGATAGTGCTGCAGGGCCGCCGACACGCAGCAGGGCGTTCTCGCGGTTAGGCTTCCCGCTAAACATCCAACAAAGTTTTGCCCTGAAGAAAACGCCACTCGCATGAGAGTAACTCCTTTTAATGGCAGGGTACAGCAGACAAACAGCTTCTCATATCCTGGAGCATCACTGGCCAAACGTGTTTCGGAAAACCATCTTTCCTTGTTCACTGGCAGACACTAGTCACGGCTGCCTATAGGGATCCTGCTTTATACAAATAGAGTCCCCGCCCCAGTGGGCGTTACTGAGTTCCCGCCCCAGTGGGCGTTCATACAACTCTGCCTTCTGGTCATCTAGGCATTCTGGTACTTGCAGTCCCTTAGTAAAAACACAGTGGTCGGTGCTCTGCTTCGTTCAATTCAAAGTCTTTTTACCCATGTGGGTTTCCT
Organism: Calotriton arnoldi; assembly: GCA_963921515.1. Taxonomy (NCBI): domain Eukaryota; kingdom Metazoa; phylum Chordata; class Amphibia; order Caudata; family Salamandridae; genus Calotriton; species Calotriton arnoldi. The sequence continues at coordinate 51,835 of CAWUFW010023680.1, read as the reverse complement.
GAAAATAGAAAACACTGTTTGCGCTGTACTCGATCCCCCGCAATACCGGACTCTCATGCCCTCTCAGCACATCGGTTGATAGTGCTGCAGGGCCGCCGACACGCAGCGGGCGTTCTCGCGGTTAGGCTTCCCGCTAAACATCCAACAAAGTTTTGCCCTGAAGAAAACGCCACTCGCATGAGAGTAACTCCTTTTAATGGTAGGGTACAGCAGACAAACAGCTTCTCATATCCTGGAGCATCACTGGCCAAACGCGTTTCGGAAAACCATCTTTCCTTGTTCACTGGCAGACACTCGTCACGGCTGCCTATAGGGATCCTGCTTTATACAAATAGAGTCCCCGCCCCAGTGGGCGTTACTGAGTTCCCGCCCCAGTGGGCGTTCATACAACTCTGCCTTCTGGTCATCTAGGCATTCTGGTACTTGCAGTGCCTTAGTAAAAACACGGTGGTCGGTGCCTTGCTTCGTGCAATTCAAAGTAATTTTACCCATGTGGGTTTCCTGAAAATAGAAAACACTGTTTGCGCTGTACTCGATCCCCCGCAATACCGGACTCTCATGCCCTCTCAGCACATCGGTTGATAGTGCTGCAGGGCCGCCGACACGCAGCGGGGCGTTCTCGCGGTTAGGCTTCCTGCTAAACATCAAACAAAGTTTTGCCCTGAAGAAAACGCCACTCGCATGAGAGTAACTCCTTTTAATGGCAGGGTACAGCAGACAAACAGCTTCTCATATCCTGGAGCATCACTGGCCAAACGCATTTCGGAAAACCATCTTTCCTTGTTCACTGGCAGACACTCGTCACGGCTGCCTATAGGGGTCCTGCATTATACAAATAGAGTCCCCGCCCCAGTGGGCGTTACTGAGTTCCCGCCCCAGTGGGCGTTCATACAACTCTGCCTTCTGGTCATCTAGGCATTCTGGTACTTGCAGTCCCTTAGTAAAAACACGGTGGTCGGTGCCTTGCTTCGTGCAATTCAAAGTAATTTTACCCATGTGGGTTTCCTGAAAATAGAAAACACTGTTTGCGCTGTGCTCGATCCCCCGCAATACCGGACTCTCATGCCCTCTCAGCACATCAGTTGATAGTGCTGCAGGGCCGCCGACACGCAGCGGGGCGTTCTTGCGGTTAGGCTTCCTGCTAAACATCCAACAAAGTTTTGCCCTGAAGAAAACGCCACTTGCATGAGAGTAACTCCTTTTAATGCCAGGGTACAGCAGACAAACAGCTTCTCATATCCTGGAGCATCACTGGCCAAACGCGTTTCGGAAAACCATCTTTCCTTGTTCACTGGCAGACACTCGTCACGGCTGCCTATAGGGATCCTGCTTTATACAAATAGAGTCCCCGCCCCAGTGGGCGTTACTGAGTTCCCGCCCCAGTGGGCGTTCATACAACTCTGCCTTCTGGTCATCTAGGCATTCTGGTACTTGCAGTCCCTTAGTAAAAACACAGTGGTCGGTGCCGTGCTTCGTGCAAGTCAAAGTCTTTTTACCCATGTGGGTTTCCTGAAAATAGAAAACACTGTTTGCGCTGTACTCGATCCCCCGCAATACCGGACTTTCATGCCCTCTCAGCACATCGGTTGATAGTGCTGCAGGGCCGCCGACACGCAGCGGGGCGTTCTCGCGGTTAGGCTTCCCGCTAAACATCCAACAAAGTTTTGCCCTGAAGAAAACGCCACTCGCATGAGAGTAACTCCTTTTAATGGCAGGGTACAGCAGACAAACAGCTTCTCATATCCTGGAGCATCACTGGCCAAACACGTTTCGGAAAACCATCTTTCCTTGTTCACTGGCAGACACTCGTCACGGCTGCCTAGAGGGATCCTGCTTTATACAAATAGAGTCCCCGCCCCAGTGGGCGTTACTGAGTTCACGGCCCCAGTGGGCGTTCATACAACTCTGCCTTCTGGTCATCTAGGCATTCTGGTACTTGCAGTCCCTTAGTAAAAACACAGTGGTCGGTGCCGTGCTTAGTGCAATTCAAAGTCTTTTTACCCATGTGGGTTTCCTGAAAATAGAAAACACTGTTTGCGCTGTACTCGATCCCCCGCAATACCGGACTCTCATGCCCTCTCAGCACATCGGTTGATAGTGCTGCAGGGCCGCCGACACGCAGCGGGGCGTTCTCGCGGTTAGGACTTCCCGCTAAACATCCAACAAAGTTTTGCCCTGAAGAAAACGCCACTCGCATGAGAGTAACTCCTTTTAATGGCAGGGTACAGCAGACAAACAGCTTCTCATATCCTGGAGCATCACTGGCCAAACGCGTTTCGGAAAACCATCTTTCCTTGTTCACTGGCAGACACTCGTCACGGCTGCCTATAGGGATCCTGCTTTATACAAATAGAGTCCCCACCCCAGTGGGCGTTACTCAGTTCCCGCCACAGTGGGCGTTCATACAACTCTGCCTTCTGGTCATCTAGGCATTCTGGTACTTGCAGTCCCTTAGTAAAAACACAGTGGTCGGTGCAGTGCTTCGTGCAATTCAAAGTCTTTTTACCCATGTGGGTTTCCTGAAAATAGAAAACACTGTTTGCGCTGTACTCGATCCCCCGCAATACCAGACTCTCATGCCCTCTCAGCACATCGGTTGATAGTGCTGCAGGGCCGCCGACACGCAGCGGGGCGTTCTCGCGGTTAGGCTTCCCGCTAAACATCCAACAAAGTTTTGCCCTGAAGAAAACGCCACTCGCATGAGAGTAACTCCTTTTAATGGCAGGGTACAGCAGACAAACAGCTTCTCATATCCTGGAACATCACTGGCCAAACGCGTTTTGGAAAACCATCTTTCCTTGTTCACTGGCAGACACTTGTCACGGCTGCCTATAGGGATCCTGCTTTATACAAATAGAGTCCCCGCCGCAATAGGCGTTACTGAGTTCCGGCCCCAGTGGGCGTTCATACAACTCTGCCTTCTGGTCATCTAGGCATTCTGGTACTTGCAGTCCCTTAGTAAAAACACAGTGGTCGGTGCTGTGCTTCATGCAATTCAAAGTCTTTTTACCCATGTGGGTTTCCTGAAAATAGAAAACACTGTTTGCGCTGTACTCGATCCCCCGCAATACCGGACTCTCATGCCCTCTCAGCACATCGGTTGATGGTGCTGCAGGGCCGCCGACACGCAGCGGGGCGTTCTCGTGGTTAGGCTTCCTGATTAACATCCAACAAAGTTTTGCCCTGAAGAAAACGCCACTCACATGAGAGTAACTCCTTTTAATGGCAGGGTACAGCAGACAAACAGCTTCTCATATCCTTGAGCATCACTGGCCAAACGTGTTTCGGAAAACCATCTTTCCTTGTTCACTGGCAGACACTCGTCACGGCTGCCTATAGAGATCCTGCTTTATACAAATAGAGTCCCCGCCCCAGTGGGCGTTACTGAGTTCCCGCCCCAGTGGGCGTTCATACAACTCTGCCTTCTTGTCATCTAGGCATTCTGGTACTTGCAGTCCCTTAGTAACAATACAGTGGTCGGTGCCTTGCTTAGTGCAATTCAAAGTCTTTTTACCCATGTGAGTTTCTTGAAAATAGAAAACACTGTTTGCGCTGTACTCGATCCCCCACAATACCGGACTCTCATGCCCTCTCAGCACATCGGTTGATAGTGCTGCAGGGCCGCCGACACGCAGCGGGGCGTTCTCGCGGTTAGGCTTCCTGCTAAACATCCAACAAAGTTTTGCCCTGAAGAAAACGCCACTCGCATGAGAGTAACTCCTTTTAATGGCAGGGTACAGCAGACAAACAGCTTCTCATATCCTGGAGCATCACTGGCCAAACGTGTTTCGGAAAACCATCTTTCCTTGTTCAATGGCAGACACTCATCACGGCTGCCTATAGGGATCCTGCTTTAAACAAATAGAGTCTCCGCCCCAGTGGGCGTTACTGAGTTCCCGCCCCAGTGGGCGTTCATACAACTCTGCCTTCTGGTCATCTAGGCATTCTGGTACTTGCAGTCCCTTAGTAAAAACACAGTGGTCGGTGCCTTGATTCGTGCAATTCAAAGTCTTTTTACCCATGTGGGTTTCCTGAAAATAGAAAACACTGTTTGCGCTGTACTCGATCCCCCGCAATACCGGACTCTCATGCCCTCTCAGCACATCGGTTGATAGTGCTGCAGGGCTGCCGACACGCAGTGGGGCGTTCTCGCGGTTAGGCTTCCCGCTAAACATCCAACAAAGTTTTGCCCTGAAGAAAACGCCACTCGCATGAGAGTAACTCCTTTTAATGGCAGGGTACAGCAGACAAACAGCTTCTCATATCCTGGAAGATCACTGGCCAAACGCGTTTTGGAAAACCATCTTTCCTTGTTCACTGGCAGACACTCGTCACGGCTGCCTATAGGGATCCTGCTTTTTACAAATAGAGTCCCCAACCCCAGTGGGCGTTACTGAGTTCCCGCCCCAGTGGGCGTTCATACAACTCTGCCTTCTTGTCATCTAGGCATTCTGGTACTTGCAGTCCCTTAGTAAAAACACAGTGGTCGGTGCCGTGCTTCGTGCAATTCAAAGTCTTTTTACCCATGTGGGTTTCCTGAAAATAGAAAACACTGTTTGCGCTGTACTCGATCCCCCGCAATACCAGACTCTCATGCCCTCTCAGCACATCGGTTGATAGTGCTGCAGGGCCGCCGATCACGCAGCGGGCGTTCTCGCTGTTAGGCTTCCCGCTAAACATCCAACAAAGTTTTGCCCTGAAGAAAACGCCACTCGCATGAGAGTAACTCCTTTTAATGGCAGGGTACAGCAGACAAACAGCTTCTCATATCCTGGAGCATCACTGGCCAAACGCGTATCGGAAAACCATCTTTCCTTGTTCACTGGCAGACACTAGTCACGGCTGCCTATAGGGATCCTGCTTTATACAAATAGAGTCCCCGCCACAGTGGGCGTTACTGAGTTCCGGCCCCAGTAGGCGTTCATACAACTCTGCCTTCTGGTCATCTAGGCATTCTGGTACTTGCAGTCCCTTAGTAAAAACACAGTGGTCGGTGCTGTGCTTCGTGCAATTCAAAGTCTTTTTACCCATGTGGGTTTCCTGAAAATAGATAACACTGTTTGCGCTGTACTCGATCCCCCGCAATACCGGACTCTCATGCCCTCTCAGCACATCGGTTGATAGTGCTGCAGGGCCGCCGACACGCAGCGGGGCGTTCTTGCGGTTAGGCTTCCCGCTAAACATCCAACAAAGTTTTGCTCTGAAGAAAACGCCACTCGCATGAGAGTAACTCCTTTTAATGGCAGGGTACAGCAGACAAACAGCTTCTCATATCCTGGAGCATCATTGGCCAAACGCGCTACGGAAAACCATCTTTCCTTGTTCACTGGCAGACACTCGTCACGGCTGCCTATAGGGATCCTGCTTTATACAAATAGAGTCCCCGCCCCAGTGGGCGTTACTGAGTTACCGCCCCAGTTTGCATTCATACAACTCTGCCTTCTGGTCATCTAGGCATTCTGGTACTTGCAGTCCCTTAGTAAAAACACAGTGGTCGGTGCCGTGCTTCGTGCAATTCAAAGTCTTTTTACCCATGTGGGTTTCCTGGAAATAGAAAACACTGTTTGCGCTGTACTCGATCCCCCGCAATACCGGACTCTCATGCATTCTCAGCACATCGGTTGATAGTGCTGCAGGGCCGCCGACACGCAGCGGGCGTTCTCGCGGTTAGGCTTCCCGCTAAACATCCAACAAAGTTTTGCCCTGAAGAAAACGCCACTCGCATGAGAGTAACTCCTTTTAATGGTAGGGTACAGCAGACAAACAGCTTCTCATATCCTGGAGCATCACTGGCCAAACGCGTTTCGGAAAACCATCTTTCCTTGTTCAGTGGCAGAAACTCATCACGGCTGCCTATAGGGATCCTGCTTTATACAAATAGAGTCCCCGCTCCAGTGGGCGTTACTGAGTTCCCGCCCCAGTTGCGTTCATACAACTCTGCCTTCTGGTCATCTAGGCATTCTGGTACTTGCAGTCCCTTAGTAAAAACACAGTGGTCGGTGCCGTGCTTCGTGCAATTCAAAGTCTTTTTACCCATGTGGGTTTCCTGAAAATAGAAAACACTGTTTGCGCTGTACTCGATCCCCCGCAGTACCGGACTCTCATGCCCTCTCAGCACATCGGTTGATAGTGCTGCAGGGCCGCCGACACGCAGCGGGGCGTTCTCGTGGTTAGGCTTCCCGCTAAACATCCAACAAAGTTTTGCCCTGAAGAAAACCCCACTCGCATGAGAGTAACTCCTTTTAATGGCAGGGTACAGCAGACAAACAGCTTCTCATATCCTGGAGCATCACTGGCCAAACGCGTTACAGAAAACCCCATCTTTCCTTGTTCACTGGCAGACACTCGTCACGGCTGCCTATAGGGATCCTGCTTTATACAAATAGAGTCCCCGCCCCAGTGGGCGTTACTGAGTTCCCGCCCCAGTGGGCATTCATACAACTCTGCCTTCTGGTCATCTAGACATTCTGGTACTTGCAGTCCCTTAGTAAAAACACAGTGGTCGGTGCTGTGCCTCGTGCAATTCAAAGTCTTTTTACCCATGTGGGTTTCCTGAAAATAGATAACACTGTTTGCGCTGTACTCGATCCCCCGCAATACCGGAATCTCATGCCCTCTCAGCACATCGGTTGATAGTGCTGCAGGGCCGCCGACACGCAGCGGGCGTTCTCGCGGTTAGGCTTCCCGCTAAACATCCAACAAAGTTTTGCCCTGAAGAAAACGCCACTCGCATGAGAGTATCTCCTTTTATTGGCAGGGTTCAGCAGACAAACAGCTTCTCATATCCTGGAGCATCACTGGCCAAACGTGTTTCGGAAAACCATCTTTCCTTGTTCACTGGCAGTCACTCGTCACGGCTGCCTATAGGGATCCTGCTTTATACAAATAGAGTCCCCGCCCCAGTGGGCGTTACTGAGTTCCCGCCCCAGTGGGCGTTCATACAACTCTGCCTTCTGGTCATCTAGGCATTCTGGTACTTGCAGTCCCTTAGTAAAAATACAGTGGTCGGTGCCTTGCTTCGTGCAATTCAAAGTCTTTTTACCCATGTGGGTTTCCTGAAAATAGAAAACACTGTTTGCGCTGTACTCGATCCCCCGCAATACCGGACTCTCATGCCCTCTCAGCACATCGGTTGATAGTGCTGCAGGGCCGCCGACACGCAGCGGGGCGTTCTCGCGGTTAGGCTTCCCGCTAAACATCCAACAAAGTTTTGCCCTGAAGAAAACGCCACTCGCATCAGAGTAACTCCTTTTAATGGCAGGGTACAGCAGACAAACAGCTTCTCATATCCTGGAAGATCACTGGCCAAACGCGTTTTGGAAAACCATCTTTCCTTGTTCACTGGCAGACACTCGTTACAGCTGCCTATAGGGATCCTGCTTTTTACAAATAGAGTCCCCGCCCCAGTGGGCGTTCATACAACTCTGCCTTCTGGTCATCTAGGCATTCTGGTACTTGCAGTCCCTTAGTAAAAACACAGTGGTCGGTGCCGTGCTTCGTGCAATTCAAAGTCTTTTTACCCATGTGGGTTTCCTGAAAATAGAAAACACTGTTTGCGCTGTACTCGATCCCCCGCAATACCGGACTCTCATGCCCTCTCAGCACATCGGTTGATAGTGCTGCAGGGCCGCCGATCACGCAGCGGGCGTTCTCGCTGTTAGGCTTCCCGCTAAACATCCAACAAAGTTTTGCCCTGAAGAAAACGCCACTCGCATGAGAGTAACTCCTTTTAATGGCAGGGTACAGCAGACAAACAGCTTCTCATATCCTGGAGCATCACTGGCCAAACGCGTATCGGAAAACCATCTTTCCTTGTTCACTGGCAGACACTAGTCACGGCTGCCTATAGGGATCCTGCATTATACAAATAGAGCCCCCGCCCCAGTCGGCGTTACTTTGTTCCCGCCCCAGTGGGCGTTCATACAACTCTGCCTTCTGGTCATCTAGGCATTCTGGTACTTGCAGTCCCTTAGTAAAAACACAGTGGTCGGTGCCGTGGTTCGTGCAATTCAAAGTCTTTTTAGCTATGTGGGTTTCCTGAAAATAGAAAACACTGTTTGCGCTGTACTCGATCCCCCGCAATACCGGACTCTCATGCCCTCTCAGCACATCGGTTGATAGTGCTGCAGGGACGCCGACACGCAGCGGGCGTTCTCGCGGTTAGGCTTCCCGCTAAACATCCAACAAAGTTTTGCCCTGAAGAAAACGCCACTCGCATGAGAGTAACTCCTTTTAATGGCAGGGTACAGCAGACAAACAGCTTCTCATATCCTGGAAGATCACTGGCCAAACGCGTTTTGGAAAACCATCTTTCCTTGTTCACTGGCAGACACTCGTCACAGCTTCCTATAGGGATCCTGCTTTTTACAAATAGAGTCACCGCCCCAGTGGGCGTTCATACAACTCTGCCTTCTGGTCATCTAGGCATTCTGGTACTTGCAGTCCCTTAGTAAAAACACAGTGGTCGGTGCCGTGCTTCGTGCAATTCAAAGTCTTTTTACCCATGTGGGTTTCCTGAAAATAGAAAACACTGTTTGCGCTGTACTCGATCCCCCGCAATACCGGACTCTCATGCCCTCTCAGCACATCGGTTGATAGTGCTGCAGGGCCGCCGTCACGCAGCGGGGCGTTCTCGCTGTTAGGCTTCCCGCTAAACATCCAACAAAGTTTTGCCCTGAAGAAACGCCACTCGCATGAGAGTAACTCCTTTTAATGGCAGGGTACAGCAGACAAACAGCTTCTCATATCCTGGAGCATCACTGGCCAAACGCGTATCGGAAAACCATCTTTCCTTGTTCACTGGCAGACACTAGTCACGGCTGCCTATAGGGATCCTGCTTTATACAAATAGAGTCCCCGCCACAGTGGGCGTTACTGAGTTCCGGCCCCAGTAGGCGTTCATACAACTCTGCCTTCTGGTCATCTAGGCATTCTGGTACTTGCAGTCCCTTAGTAAAAACACAGTGGTCGGTGCTGTGCTTCGTGCAATTCAAAGTCTTTTTACCCATGTGGGTTTCCTGAAAATAGATAACACTGTTTGCGCTGTACTCGATCCCCCGCAATACCGGACTCTCATGCCCTCTCAGCACATCGGTTGATAGTGCTGCAGGGCCGCCGACACGCAGCGGGCGTTCTTGCGGTTAGGCTTCCCGCTAAACATCCAACAAAGTTTTGCCCTGAAGAAAACGCCACTCGCATGAGAGTAACTCCTTTTAATGGCAGGGTACAGCAGACAAACAGCTTCTCATATCCTGGAGCATCACTGGCCAAACGCGCTACGGAAAACCATCTTTCCTTGTTCACTGGCAGACACTCGTCACGGCTGCCTATAGGGATCCTGCTTTATACAAATAGAGTCCCCGCCCCAGTGGGCGTTACTGAGTTCCCGCCCCAGTTTGCATTCATACAACTCTGCCTTCTGGTCATCTAGGCATTCTGGTACTTGCAGTCCCTTAGTAAAAACACAGTGGTCGGTGCCGTGCTTCGTGCAATTCAAAGTCTTTTTACCCATGTGGGTTTCCTGAAAATAGAAAACACTGTTTGCGCTGTACTCGATCCCCCGCAATACCGGACTCTCATGCATTCTCAGCACATCGGTTGATAGTGCTGCAGGGCCGCCGACACGCAGCGGGCGTTCTCGCGGTTAGGCTTCCCGCTAAACATCCAACAAAGTTTTGCCCTGAAGAAAACGCCACTCGCATGAGAGTAACTCCTTTTAATGGCAGGGTACAGCAGACAAACAGCTTCTCATATCCTGGAGCATCACTGGCCAAACGTGTTTCGGAAAACTATCTTTCCTTGTTCACTGGCAGACACTCGTCACGGCTGCCTATAGGGATCCTGCTTTATACAAATAGAGTCCCCGCCCCACTGGGCGTTACTGAGTTCCCGCCCCAGTGGGCGTTCATACAACTCTGCCTTCTGGTCATCTAGGCATTCTGGTACTTGCAGTCCCTTAGTAAAAACACAGTGGTCGGTGCCTTGCTTCGTGCAATTCAAAGTCTTTTTACCCATTTGGGTTTCCTGAACATAGAAAACTCTGTTTGCGCTGTACTCGATCCCCCGCAATACCAGACTCTCATGCTCCCTCAGCACATCGGTTGATAGTGCTGCAGGGCCGCCGACACGCAGCGGGGCGTTCTCGCGGTTAGGCTTCCTGCTAAACATCCAACAAAGTTTTGCCCTGAAGAAAACGCCACTCGCATGAGAGTAACTCCTTTTAATGGTAGGGTACAGCAGACAAACAGCTTCTCATATCCTGGAGCATCACTGGCCAAACGCGTTTCGGAAAACCATCTTTCCTTGTTCAGTGGCAGAAACTCATCACGGCTGCCTATAGGGATCCTGCTTTATACAAATAGAGTCCCCGCTCCAGTGGGCGTTACTGAGTTCCCGCCCCAGTTGCGTTCATACAACTCTGCCTTCTGGTCATCTAGGCATTCTGGTACTTGCAGTCCCTTAGTAAAAACACAGTGGTCGGTGCCGTGCTTCGTGCAATTCAAAGTCTTTTTACCCATGTGGGTTTCCTGAAAATAGAAAACACTGTTTGCGCTGTACTCGATCCCCCGCAATACCGGACTCTCATGCCCTCTCAGCACATCGGTTGATAGTGCTGCAGGGCCGCCGACACGCAGCGGGGCATTCTTGCGGTTAGGAATTCCCGCTAAACATCCAACAAATTTTTGCCCTGAAGAAAACGCGACTCGCATGAGAGTAACTCCTTTTAGTGGCAGGGTACAGCAGACAAACAGCTTCTCATATCCTGGAGCATCACTGGCCAAACTCGTTTCGGAAAACCATCTTTCCTTGTTCACTGGCAGACACTCGTCACGGCTGCCTATAGGATCCTGCTTTATACAAATAGAGTCCCCACCCCAGTGGGCGTTACTCAGTTCCCGCCACAGTGGGCGTTCATACAACTCTGCCTTCTGGTCATCTAGGCATTCTGGTACTTGCAGTCCCTTAGTAAAAACACAGTGGTCGGTGCCATGCTTCGTGCAATTCAAAGTCTTTTTACCCATGTGGGTTTCCTGAAAATAGAAAACACTGTTTGCGCTGTACTCGATCCCCCGCAATACCAGACTCTCATGCCCTCTCAGCACATCGGTTGATAGTGCTGCAGGGCCGCCGACTCGCAGCGGGGCGTTTTCGCGGTTAGTCTTCCCGCTAAACATCCAACAAAGTTTTGCCCTGAAGAAAACGCCACTCGCATGAGAGTAACTCCTTTTAATGGCAGGGTACAGCAGACAAACAGCTTCTCATATCCTGGAGCATCACTGGCCAAACGCGTCTTGGAAAACCATCTTTCCTTGTTCACTGGCAGACACTAGTCACGACTGCCTATTGGGATCCTGCTTTATACAAATAGAGTCCCCGCCGCAGTGGGCGTTACTGAGTTCCGGCCCCAGTGGGCGTTCATACAACTCTGCCTTCTGGTCATCTAGGCATTCTGGTTCTTGCAGTCCCTTAGTAAAAACACAGTGGTCGGTGCTGTGCTTCGTGCAATTCAAAGTCTTTTTAGCCATGTGGATTTCCTGAAAATAGAAAACACTGTTTGCGCTGTACTCGATCCCCCGCAATACCGGACTCTCATGCCCTCTCAGCACATCGGTTGATAGTGCTGCAGGGCCGCCGACACGCAGCGGGGCGTTCTCGTGGTTAGGCTTCCTGCTAAACATCCAACAAAGTTTTGCCCTGAAGAAAACGCCACTCGCATGAGAGTAACTCCTTTTAATGGCAGGGTACAGCAGACAAACAGCTTCTCATATCCTGGAGCATCACTGGCCAAACGTGTTTCGGAAAAGCATCTTTCCTTGTTCACTGGCAGACACTCGTCACGGCTGCCTATAGGGATCCTGCTTTATACAAATAGAGTCCCCGCCCCAGTGGGCGTTACTGAGTTCCCGCCCCAGTGGGCGTTCATACAACTCTGCCTTCTGGTCATCTAGGCATTCTGGTACTTGCAGTCCCTTAGTAAAAACACAGTGGTCGGTGCCGTGCTTCGTGCAATTCAAAGTCTTTTTACCCATGTGGGTTTCCTGAAAATAGAAAACACTGTTTGCGCTGTACTCGATCCCCCGCAATACCGGACTCTCATGCCCTCTCAGCACATCGGTTGATAGTGCTGAAGGCCGCCGTCACGCAGCGGGGCGTTCTCGCTGTTAGGCTTCCCGCTAAACATCCAACAAAGTTTTGCCCTGAAGAAAACGCCACTCGCATGAGAGTAACTCCTTTTAATGGCAGGGTACAGCAGACAAACAGCTTCTCATATCCTGGAGCATCACTGGCCAAACGCGTTTCGGAAAACCATCTTTCCTTGTTCACTGGCAGACACTAGTCACGGCTGCCTATAGGGATACTGCTTTATACAAATAGAGTCCCCGCCCCAGTGGGCGTTACTGAGTTCCGGCCCCAGTGGGCGTTCATATAACTCTGCCTTCTGGTCATCTAGGCATTTTGGTACTTGCAGTCCCTTAGTAAAACCACAGTGGTCGGTGCTGTGCTTCGTGCATTTCAAAGTCTTTTTACCCATGTGGGTTTCCTGAAAATAGATAACACTGTTTGCGCTGTACTCGATCCCCCGCAATACCGGACTCTCATGCCCTCTCAGCACATCGGTTGATAGTGCTGCAGGGCCGCCGACACGCAGTGGGGCGTTCTCGCGGTTAGGCTTCCCGCTAAACATCCAACAAAGTTTTGCCCTGAAGAAAACGCCACTCGCATGAGAGTAACTCCTTTTTATGGCAGGGTACAGCAGACAAACAGCTTCTCATATCCTGGAGCATCACTGGCCAAACGTGTTTCGGAAAACTATCTTTCCTTGTTCACTGGCAGACACTCGTCACGGCTGCCTATAGGGATCCTGCTTTATACAAATAGAGTCCCCGCCCCACTGGGCGTTACTGAGTTCCCGCCCCAGTGGGCGTTCATACAACTCTGCCTTCTGGTCATCTAGGCATTCTGGTACTTGCAGTCCCTTAGTAAAACACAGTGGTCGGTGCCTTGCTTCCTGCAATTCAAAGTCTTTTTACCCATGTGGGTTTCCTGAAAATAGAAAACACTGTTTGCGCTGTACTCGATCCCCCGCAATACCAGACTCTCATGCTCTCTCAGCACATCGGTTGATAGTGCTGCAGGGCCGCCGACTCGCAGCGGGGCGTTCTCGGGGTTAGGCTTCCTGCTAAACATCCAACAAAGTTTTGCCCTGAAGAAAACGCCACTCGCATGAGAGTAACTCCTTTTAATGGTAGGGTACAGCAGACAAACAGCTTCTCATATCCTGGAGCATCACTGGCCAAACGCGTTTCGGAAAACCATCTTTCCTTGTTCACTGGCAGACACTCGTCACGGCTGCCTATAGGGATCCTGCTTTATACAAATAGAGTCCCCGCTCCAGTGGGCGTTACTGAGTTCCCGCCCCAGTTGCGTTCATACAACTCTGCCTTCTGGTCATCTAGGCATTCTGGTACTTGCAGTTCCTTAGTAAAAACACAGTGGTCGGTGCCGTGCTTCGTGCAATTCAAAGTCTTTTTATCCATGTGGGTTTCCTGAAAATAGAAAACACTGTTTGCGCTGTACTCGATCCCCCGCAATACCGGACTCTCATGCCCTCTCAGCACATCGGATGATAGTGCTGCAGGGCCGCCGACACGCAGCGGGGCATTCTTGCGGTTAGGAATTCCCGCTAAACATCCAACAAATTTTTGCCCTGAAGAAAACGCCACTCGCATGAGAGTAACTCCTTTTAGTGGCAGGGTACAGCAGACAAACAGCTTCTCATATCCTGGAGCATCACTGGCCAAACTCTTTTCGGAAAACCATCTTTCCTTGTTCACTGGCACACACTCGTCACGGCTGCCTATAGGGATCCTGCTTTATACAAATAGAGTCCCCACCCCAGTGGGCGTTACTCAGTTTCCGCCCCAGTGGGCGTTCATACAACTCTGCCTTCTGGTCATCTAGGCATTCTGGTACTTGCAGTCCCTTAGTAAAAACACAGTGGTCGGTGCCGTGCTTCGTGCAATTCAAAGTCTTTTTACCCATGTGGGTTTCCTGAAAATAGAAAACACTGTTTGCGCTGTACTCGATCCCCCGCAATACCAGACTCTCATGCCCTCTCAGCACATCGGTTGATAGTGCTGCAGGGCCGCCGATACGCAGCGGGGCGTTTTCACGGTTAGGCTTCCCGCTAAACATCCAACAAAGTTTTGCCCTGAAGAAAACGCCACTCGCATGAGATTAACTCCTTTTAATGGCAGGGTACAGCAGTCAAACAGCTTCTCATATCCTGGAACATCACTGGACAAACGCGTTTTGGAAAACCATCTTTCCTTGTTCACTGGCAGACACTAGTCACGGCTGCCTATAGGGATCCTGCTTTATACAAATAGAGTCCCCGCCGCAGTGGGCGTTACTGAGTTCCGGCACCAGTGGGTGTTCATACAACTCTGCCTTCTGGTCATCTAGGCATTCTGGTACTTGCAGTCCCTTAGTAAAAACACAGTGGTCGGTGCTGTGCTTCGTGCAATTCAAAGTCTTTTTACCCATGTGGGTTTCCTGAAAATAGAAAACACTGTTTGCGCTGTACTCGATCCCCCGCAATACCGGACTCTCATGCCCTCTCAGCACATCGGTTGATAGTGCTGCAGGGCTGCCGACACGCAGCGGGGCGTTCTCGTGGTTAGGCTTCCTGCTAAACATCCAACAAAGTTTTGCCCTGAAGAAAACGCCACTCGCATGAGAGTAACTCCTTTTAATGGCAGGGTACAGCAGACAAACAGCTTCTCATATCCTGGAGCATCACTGGCCAAACGTGTTTCGGAAAACCATCTTTCCTTGTTCACTGGCAGACACTCGTCACGGCTGCCTATAGGGATCCTGCTTTATACAAATAGAGTCCCCGCCCCAGTGGGCGTTACTGAGTTCCCGCCCCAGTGGGCGTTCATACAACTCTGCCTTCTGGTCATCTAGGCATTCTGGTACTTGCAGTCCCTTAGTAAAAACACAGTGGTCGGTGCCGTGCTTCGTGCAATTCAAAGTCTTTTTACCCATGTGGGTTTCCTGAAAATAGAAAACACTGTTTGCGCTGTACTCGATCCCCCGCAATACCAGACTCTCATGCCCTCTCAGCACATCGGTTGATAGTGCTGCAGGGCCGCCGACACGCAGCGGGCGTTTTCGCGGTTAGGCTTCCCGCTAAACATCCAACAAAGTTTTGCCCTGAAGAAAACGCCACTCGCGTGAGAGTAACTCCTTTTAATGGCAGGGTACAGCAGACAAACAGCTTCTCATTTCCTGGAACATCACTGGCCAAACACGTTTTGGAAAACCATCTTTCCTTGTTCACTGGCAGACACTAGTCACGGCTGCCTATAGGGATCCTGCTTTATACAAATAGAGTCCCCGCCGCAGTGGGCGTTACTGAGTTCCGGCCCCAGTGGGCATTCATACAACTCTGCCTTCTGGTCATCTAGGCATTCTGGTACTTGCAGTCCCTTAGTAAAAACACAGTGATCGGTGCTGTGCTTCGTGCAATTCAAAGTCTTTTTACCCATGTGGGTTTCCTGAAAATAGAAAACACTGTTTGCGCTGTACTCGATCCCCCGCAATACCGGACTCTCATGCCCTCTCAGCACATCGGTTGATAGTGCTGCAGGGCCGCCGACACGCAGCGGGCGTTCTCGTGGTTAGGCTTCCTGCTAAACATCCAACAAAGTTTTGCCCTGAAGAAAACGCCACTCGCATGAGAGTAACTCCTTTTAATGGCAGGGTACAGCAGACAAACAGCTTCTCATATCCTGGAGCATCACTGGCCAAACGTGTTTCGGAAAACCATCTTTCCTTGTTCACTGGCAGACACTCGTCACGGCTGCCTATAGGGATCCTGCTTTATACAAATAGAGTCCCCGCCCCAGTGGGCGTTACTGAGTTCCCGCCCCAGTGGGCGTTCATACAACTCTGCCTTCTGGTCATCTAGGCATTCTGGTACTTGCAGTCCCTTAGTAACAATACAGTGGTCGGTGCCTTGCTTCGTGCAATTCAAAGTCTTTTTACCCATGTGGGTTTCCTGAAAATAGAAAACACTGTTTGCGCTGTACTCGATCCCCCGCAATACCGGACTCTCATGCCCTCTCAGCACATCGGTTGATAGTGCTGCAGGGCCGCCGACACGCAGCGGGGCGTTCTCGCGGTTAGGCTTCCCGCTAAACATCCAACAATGTTTTGCCCTGAAGAAAACGCCACTCGCATGAGAGTAACTCCTTTTAATGGCAGGGTACAGCATACAAACAGCTTCTCATATCCTGGAGCATCACTGGCCAAACGTGTTTCGGAAAACTATCTTTCCTTGTTCACTGGCAGATACTCGTCACAACTGCCTATAGGGATCCTGCTTTATACAAATAGAGTCCCCGCCCCACTGGGCGTTACTGAGTTCCCACCCCAGTGGGCATTCATACAACTCTGCCTTCTGGTCATCTAGGCATTCTGGTACTTGCAGTCCCTTAGTAAAAACACAGTGGTCGGTGCCGTGCTTCGTGCAATTCAAAGTCTTTTTACCCATGTGGGTTTCCTGAAAATAGAAAACACTGTTTGCGCTGTACTCGATCCCCCGCAATACCAGACTCTCATGCCCTCTCAGCACATCGGTTGATAGTGCTGCAGGGCCGCCGATACGCAGCGGGGCGTTTTCGCGGTTAGGCTTCCCGCTAAACATCCAACAAAGTTTTGCCCTGAAGAAAACGCCACTCGCATGAGATTAACTCCTTTTAATGGCAGGGTACAGCAGTCAAACAGCTTCTCATATCCTGGAACATCACTGGCCAAACGCGTTTTGGAAAACCATCTTTCCTTGTTCACTGGCAGACACTAGTCACGGCTGCCTATAGGGATCCTGCTTTATACAAATAGAGTCCCCGCCGCAGTGGGCGTTACTGAGTTCCGGCCCCAGTGGGTGTTCATACAACTCTGCCTTCTGGTCATCTAGGCATTCTGGTACTTGCAGTCCCTTAGTAAAAACACAGTGGTGGTGCTGTGCTTCGTGCAATTCAAAGTCTTTTTACCCATGTGGGTTTCCTGAAAATAGAAAACACTGTTTGCGCTGTACTCGATCCCCCGCAATACCGGACTCTCATGCCCTCTCAGCACATCGGTTGATAGTGCTGCAGGGCCGCCGACACGCAGCGGGGCGTTCTCGTGGTTAGGCTTCCTGCTAAACATCCAACAAAGTTTTGCCCTGAAGAAAACGCCACTCGCATGAGAGTAACTCCTTTTAATGGCAGGGTACAGCAGACAAACAGCTTCTCATATCCTGGAGCATCACTGGCCAAACGTGTTTCGGAAAACCATCTTTCCTTGTTCACTGGCAGACACTCGTCACGGCTGCCTATAGGGATCCTGCTTTATACAAATAGAGTCCCCGCCCCAGTGGGCGTTACTGAGTTCCCGCCCCAGTGGGCGTTCATACAACTCTGCCTTCTGGTCATCTAGGCATTCTGGTACTTGCAGTCCCTTAGTAAAAACACAGTGGTCGGTGCCGTGCTTCGTGCAATTCAAAGTCTTTTTACCCATGTGGGTTTCCTGAAAATAGAAAACACTGTTTGCGCTGTACTCGATCCCCCGCAATACCAGACTCTCATGCCCTCTCAGCACATCGGTTGATAGTGCTGCAGGGCCGCCAACACGCAGCGGGGCGTTTTCGCGGTTAGGCTTCCCGCTAAACATCCAACAAAGTTTTGCCCTGAAGAAAACGCCACTCGCATGAGAGTAACTCCTTTTAATGGCAGGGTACAGCAGACAAACAGCTTCTCATTTCCTGGAACATCACTGGCCAAACACGTTTTGGAAAACCATCTTTCCTTGTTCACTGGCAGACACTAGTCACGGCTGCCTATAGGGATCCTGCTTTATACAAATAGAGTCCCCGCCGCAGTGGGCGTTACTGAGTTCCGGCCCCAGTGGGCATTCATACAACTCTGCCTTCTGGTCATCTAGGCATTCTGGTACTTGCAGTCCCTTAGTAAAAACACAGTGATCGGTGCTGTGCTTCGTGCAATTCAAAGTCTTTTTACCCATGTGGGTTTCCTGAAAATAGAAAACACTGTTTGCGCTGTACTCGATCCCCCGCAATACCGGACTCTCATGCCCTCTCAGCACATCGGTTGATAGTGCTGCAGGGCCGCCGACACGCAGCGGGCGTTCTCGTGGTTAGGCTTCCTGCTAAACATCCAACAAAGTTTTGCCCTGAAGAAAACGCCACTCGCATGAGAGTAACTCCTTTTAATGGCAGGGTACAGCAGACAAACAGCTTCTCATATCCTGGAGCATCACTGGCCAAACGTGTTTCGGAAAACCATCTTTCCTTGTTCACTGGCAGACACTCGTCACGGCTGCCTATAGGGATCCTGCTTTATACAAATAGAGTCCCCGCCCCAGTGGGCGTTACTGAGTTCCCGCCCCAGTGGGCGTTCATACAACTCTGCCTTCTGGTCATCTAGGCATTCTGGTACTTGCAGTCCCTTAGTAACAATACAGTGGTCGGTGCCTTGCTTCGTGCAATTCAAAGTCTTTTTACCCATGTGGGTTTCCTGAAAATAGAAAACACTGTTTGCGCTGTACTCGATCCCCCGCAATACCGGACTCTCATGCCCTCTCAGCACATCGGTTGATAGTGCTGCAGGGCCGCCGACACGCAGCGGGCGTTCTCGCGGTTAGGCTTCCCGCTAAACATCCAACAATGTTTTGCCCTGAAGAAAACGCCACTCGCATGAGAGTAACTCCTTTTAATGGCAGGGTACAGCATACAAACAGCTTCTCATATCCTGGAGCATCACTGGCCAAACGTGTTTCGGAAAACTATCTTTCCTTGTTCACTGGCAGATACTCGTCACAACTGCCTATAGGGATCCTGCTTTATACAAATAGAGTCCCCGCCCCACTGGGCGTTACTGAGTTCCCACCCCAGTGGGCATTCATACAACTCTGCCTTCTGGTCATCTAGGCATTCTGGTACTTGCAGTCCCTTAGTAAAAACACAGTGGTCGGTGCCGTGCTTCGTGCAATTCAAAGTCTTTTTACCCATGTGGGTTTCCTGAAAATAGAAAACACTGTTTGCGCTGTACTCGATCCCCCGCAATACCAGACTCTCATGCCCTCTCAGCACATCGGTTGATAGTGCTGCAGGGCCGCCGATACGCAGCGGGGCGTTTTCGCGGTTAGGCTTCCCGCTAAACATCCAACAAAGTTTTGCCCTGAAGAAAACGCCACTCGCATGAGATTAACTCCTTTTAATGGCAGGGTACAGCAGTCAAACAGCTTCTCATATCCTGGAACATCACTGGCCAAACGCGTTTTGGAAAACCATCTTTCCTTGTTCACTGGCAGACACTAGTCACGGCTGCCTATAGGGATCCTGCTTTATACAAATAGAGTCCCCGCCGCAGTGGGCGTTACTGAGTTCCGGCCCCAGTGGGTGTTCATACAACTCTGCCTTCTGGTCATCTAGGCATTCTGGTACTTGCAGTCCCTTAGTAAAAACACAGTGGTCGGTGCTGTGCTTCGTGCAATTCAAAGTCTTTTTACCCATGTGGGTTTCCTGAAAATAGAAAACACTGTTTGCGCTGTACTCGATCCCCCGCAATACCGGACTCTCATGCCCTCTCAGCACATCGGTTGATAGTGCTGCAGGGCCGCCGACACGCAGCGGGGCGTTCTCGTGGTTAGGCTTCCTGCTAAACATCCAACAAAGTTTTGCCCTGAAGAAAACGCCACTCGCATGAGAGTAACTCCTTTTAATGGCAGGGTACAGCAGACAAACAGCTTCTCATATCCTGGAGCATCACTGGCCAAACGTGTTTCGGAAAACCATCTTTCCTTGTTCACTGGCAGACACTCGTCACGGCTGCCTATAGGGATCCTGCTTTATACAAATAGAGTCCCCGCCCCAGTGGGCGTTACTGAGTTCCCGCCCCAGTGGGCGTTCATACAACTCTGCCTTCTGGTCATCTAGGCATTCTGGTACTTGCAGTCCCTTAGTAAAAACACAGTGGTCGGTGCCGTGCTTCGTGCAATTCAAAGTCTTTTTACCCATGTGGGTTTCCTGAAAATAGAAAACACTGTTTGCGCTGTACTCGATCCCCCGCAATACCAGACTCTCATGCCCTCTCAGCACATCGGTTGATAGTGCTGCAGGGCCGCCAACACGCAGCGGGCGTTTTCGCGGTTAGGCTTCCCGCTAAACATCCAACAAAGTTTTGCCCTGAAGAAAACGCCACTCGCATGAGAGTAACTCCTTTTAATGGCAGGGTACAGCAGACAAACAGCTTCTCATTTCCTGGAACATCACTGGCCAAACACGTTTTGGAAAACCATCTTTCCTTGTTCACTGGCAGACACTAGTCACGGCTGCCTATAGGGATCCTGCTTTATACAAATAGAGTCCCCGCCGCAGTGGGCGTTACTGAGTTCCGGCCCCAGTGGGCGTTCATACAACTCTGCCTTCTGGTCATCTAGGCATTCTGGTACTTGCAGTCCCTTAGTAAAAACACAGTGATCGGTGCTGTGCTTCGTGCAATTCAAAGTCTTTTTACCCAAGTGGGTTTCCTGAAAATAGAAAACACTGTTTGCGCTGTACTCGATCCCCCGCAATACCGGACTCTCATGCCCTCTCAGCACATCGGTTGATAGTGCTGCAGGGCCGCCGACACGCAGCGGGGCGTTCTCGTGGTTAGGCTTCCTGCTAAACATCCAACAAAGTTTTGCCCTGAAGAAAACGCCACTCGCATGAGAGTAACTCCTTTTAATGGCAGGGTACAGCAGACAAACAGCTTCTCATATCCTGGAGCATCACTGGCCAAACGTGTTTCGGAAAACCATCTTTCCTTGTTCACTGGCAGACACTCGTCACGGCTGCCTATAGGGATCCTGCTTTATACAAATAGAGTCCCCGCCCCAGTGGGCGTTACTGAGTTCCCGCCCCAGTGGGCGTTCATACAACTCTGCCTTCTGGTCATCTAGGCATTCTGGTACTTGCAGTCCCTTAGTAACAATACAGTGGTCGGTGCCTTGCTTCGTGCAATTCAAAGTCTTTTTACCCATGTGGGTTTCCTGAAAATAGAAAACACTGTTTGCGCTGTACTCGATCCCCCGCAATACCGGACTCTCATGCCCTCTCAGCACATCGGTTGATAGTGCTGCAGGGCCGCCGACACGCAGCGGGGCGTTCTCGCGGTTAGGCTTCCCGCTAAACATCCAACAAAGTTTTGCCCTGAAGAAAACGCCACTCGCATGAGAGTAACTCCTTTTAATGGCAGGGTACAGCAGACAAACAGCTTCTCATATCCTGGAGCATCACTGGCCAAACGTGTTTCGGAAAACTATCTTTCCTTGTTCACCGGCAGATACTCGTCACAACTGACTATAGGGATCCTGCTTTATACAAATAGAGTCCCCGCCCCACTGGGCGTTACTGAGTTCCCGCCCCAGTGGGCATTCATACAACTCTGCCTTCTGGTCATCTAGGCATTCTGGTACTTGCAGTCCCTTAGTAAAAACACAGTTGTCGGTGCCTTGCTTCGTGCAATTCAAAGTCTTTTTACCCATGTGGGTTTCCTGAAAATAGAAAACACTGTTTGCGCTGTACTCGATCCCCCGCAATACCAGACTCTCATGCTCTCTCAGCACATCGGTTGATAGTGCTGCAGGGCCGCCGACACGCAGCGGGGCGTTCTCGCGGTTAGGCTTCCTGCTAAACATCCAACAAAGTTTTGCACTGAAGAAAACGCCACTCGCATGAGAGTAACTCCTTTTAATGGTAGGGTACAGCAGACAAACAGCTTCTCATATCCTGGAGCATCACTGGCCAAACGCGTTTCGGAAAACCATCTTTCCTTGTTCACTGGCAGACACTCGTCACGGCTGCCTATAGGGATCCTGCTTTATACAAATAGAGTCCCCGCTCCAGTGGGCGTTACTGAGTTCCCGCCCCAGTTGGCGTTCATACAACTCTGCCTTCTGGTCATCTAGGCATTCTGGTACTTGCAGTCCCTTAGTAAAAACACAGTGGTCGGTGCCGTGCTTCGTGCAATTCAAAGTCTTTTTACCCATGTGGGTTTCCTGAAAATAGAAAACACTGTTTGCGCTGTACTCGATCCCCCGCAATACCGGACTCTCATGCCCTCTCAGCACATCGTTTGATAGTGCTGCAGGGCCGCCGACACGCAGCGGGGCATTCTTGCGGTTAGGAATTCCCGCTAAACATCCAACAAATTTTTGCCCTGAAGAAAACGCCACTCGCATGAGAGTAACTCCTTTTAGTGGCAGGGTACAGCAGACAAACAGCTTCTCATATCCTGGAGCATCACTGGCCAAACTTGTTTCGGAAAACCATCTTTCCTTGTTCACTGGCAGACACTCGTCACGGCTGCCTATAGGGATCCTGCTTTATACAAATAGAGTCCCCACCCCAGTGGGCGTTACTCAGTTCCCGCCACAGTGGGCATTCATACAACTCTGCCTTCTGGTCATCTAGGCATTCTGGTACTTGCAGTCCCTTAGGAAAAACACAGTGGTCGGTGCCGTGCTTCGTGCAATTCAAAGTCTTTTTACCCATGTGGGTTTCCTGAAAATAGAAAACACTGTTTGCGCTGTACTCGATCCCCCGCAATACCAGACTCTCATGCCCTCTCAGCACATCGGTTGATAGTGCTGCAGGGCCGCCGATACGCAGCGGGGCGTTTTCACGGTTAGGCTTCCCGCTAAACATCCAACAAAGTTTTGCCCTGAAGAAAACGCCACTCGCATGAGATTAACTCCTTTTAATGGCAGGGTACAGCAGTCAAACAGCTTCTCATATCCTGGAACATCACTGGACAAACGCGTTTTGGAAAACCATCTTTCCTTGTTCACTGGCAGACACTAGTCACGGCTGCCTATAGGGATCCTGCTTTATACAAATAGAGTCCCCGCCGCAGTGGGCGTTACTGAGTTCCGGCACCAGTGGGTGTTCATACAACTCTGCCTTCTGGTCATCTAGGCATTCTGGTACTTGCAGTCCCTTAGTAAAAACACAGTGGTCGGTGCTGTGCTTCGTGCAATTCAAAGTCTTTTTACCCATGTGGGTTTCCTGAAAATAGAAAACACTGTTTGCGCTGTACTCGATCCCCCGCAATACCGGACTCTCATGCCCTCTCAGCACATCGGTTGATAGTGCTGCAGGGCTGCCGACACGCAGCGGGGCGTTCTCGTGGTTAGGCTTCCTGCTAAACATCCAACAAAGTTTTGCCCTGAAGAAAACGCCACTCGCATGAGAGTAACTCCTTTTAATGGCAGGGTACAGCAGACAAACAGCTTCTCATATCCTGGAGCATCACTGGCCAAACGTGTTTCGGAAAACCATCTTTCCTTGTTCACTGGCAGACACTCGTCACGGCTGCCTATAGGGATCCTGCTTTATACAAATAGAGTCCCCGCCCCAGTGGGCGTTACTGAGTTCCCGCCCCAGTGGGCGTTCATACAACTCTGCCTTCTGGTCATCTAGGCATTCTGGTACTTGCAGTCCCTTAGTAAAAACACAGTGGTCGGTGCCGTGCTTCGTGCAATTCAAAGTCTTTTTACCCATGTGGGTTTCCTGAAAATAGAAAACACTGTTTGCGCTGTACTCGATCCCCCGCAATACCAGACTCTCATGCCCTCTCAGCACATCGGTTGATAGTGCTGCAGGGCCGCCGACACGCAGCGGGGCGTTTTCGCGGTTAGGCTTCCCGCTAAACATCCAACAAAGTTTTGCCCTGAAGAAAACGCCACTCGCGTGAGAGTAACTCCTTTTAATGGCAGGGTACAGCAGACAAACAGCTTCTCATTTCCTGGAACATCACTGGCCAAACACGTTTTGGAAAACCATCTTTCCTTGTTCACTGGCAGACACTAGTCACGGCTGCCTATAGGGATCCTGCTTTATACAAATAGAGTCCCCGCCGCAGTGGGCGTTACTGAGTTCCGGCCCCAGTGGGCATTCATACAACTCTGCCTTCTGGTCATCTAGGCATTCTGGTACTTGCAGTCCCTTAGTAAAAACACAGTGATCGGTGCTGTGCTTCGTGCAATTCAAAGTCTTTTTACCCATGTGGGTTTCCTGAAAATAGAAAACACTGTTTGCGCTGTACTCGATCCCCCGCAATACCGGACTCTCATGCCCTCTCAGCACATCGGTTGATAGTGCTGCAGGGCCGCCGACACGCAGCGGGGCGTTCTCGTGGTTAGGCTTCCTGCTAAACATCCAACAAAGTTTTGCCCTGAAGATAACGCCACTCGCATGAGAGTAACTCCTTTTAATGGCAGGGTACAGCAGACAAACAGCTTCTCATATCCTGGAGCATCACTGGCCAAACGTGTTTCGGAAAACCATCTTTCCTTGTTCACTGGCAGACACTCGTCACGGCTGCCTATAGGGATCCTGCTTTATACAAATAGAGTCCCCGCCCCAGTGGGCGTTACTGAGTTCCCGCCCCAGTGGGCGTTCATACAACTCTGCCTTCTGGTCATCTAGGCATTCTGGTACTTGCAGTCCCTTAGTAACAATACAGTGGTCGGTGCCTTGCTTCGTGCAATTCAAAGTCTTTTTACCCATGTGGGTTTCCTGAAAATAGAAAACACTGTTTGCGCTGTACTCGATCCCCCGCAATACCGGACTCTCATGCCCTCTCAGCACATCGGTTGATAGTGCTGCAGGGCCGCCGACACGCAGCGGGGCGTTCTCGCGGTTAGGCTTCCCGCTAAACATCCAACAATGTTTTGCCCTGAAGAAAACGCCACTCGCATGAGAGTAACTCCTTTTAATGGCAGGGTACAGCATACAAACAGCTTCTCATATCCTGGAGCATCACTGGCCAAACGTGTTTCGGAAAACTATCTTTCCTTGTTCACTGGCAGATACTCGTCACAACTGCCTATAGGGATCCTGCTTTATACAAATAGAGTCCCCGCCCCACTGGGCGTTACTGAGTTCCCACCCCAGTGGGCATTCATACAACTCTGCCTTCTGGTCATCTAGGCATTCTGGTACTTGCAGTCCCTTAGTAAAAACACAGTGGTCGGTGCCGTGCTTCGTGCAATTCAAAGTCTTTTTACCCATGTGGGTTTCCTGAAAATAGAAAACACTGTTTGCGCTGTACTCGATCCCCCGCAATACCAGACTCTCATGCCCTCTCAGCACATCGGTTGATAGTGCTGCAGGGCCGCCGATACGCAGCGGGCGTTTTCGCGGTTAGGCTTCCCGCTAAACATCCAACAAAGTTTTGCCCTGAAGAAAACGCCACTCGCATGAGATTAACTCCTTTTAATGGCAGGGTACAGCAGTCAAACAGCTTCTCATATCCTGGAACATCACTGGCCAAACGCGTTTTGGAAAACCATCTTTCCTTGTTCACTGGCAGACACTAGTCACGGCTGCCTATAGGGATCCTGCTTTATACAAATAGAGTCCCCGCCGCAGTGGGCGTTACTGAGTTCCGGCCCCAGTGGGTGTTCATACAACTCTGCCTTCTGGTCATCTAGGCATTCTGGTACTTGCAGTCCCTTAGTAAAAACACAGTGGTGGTGCTGTGCTTCGTGCAATTCAAAGTCTTTTTACCCATGTGGGTTTCCTGAAAATAGAAAACACTGTTTGCGCTGTACTCGATCCCCCGCAATACCGGACTCTCATGCCCTCTCAGCACATCGGTTGATAGTGCTGCAGGGCCGCCGACACGCAGCGGGGCGTTCTCGTGGTTAGGCTTCCTGCTAAACATCCAACAAAGTTTTGCCCTGAAGAAAACGCCACTCGCATGAGAGTAACTCCTTTTAATGGCAGGGTACAGCAGACAAACAGCTTCTCATATCCTGGAGCATCACTGGCCAAACGTGTTTCGGAAAACCATCTTTCCTTGTTCACTGGCAGACACTCGTCACGGCTGCCTATAGGGATCCTGCTTTATACAAATAGAGTCCCCGCCCCAGTGGGCGTTACTGAGTTCCCGCCCCAGTGGGCGTTCATACAACTCTGCCTTCTGGTCATCTAGGCATTCTGGTACTTGCAGTCCCTTAGTAAAAACACAGTGGTCGGTGCCGTGCTTCGTGCAATTCAAAGTCTTTTTACCCATGTGGGTTTCCTGAAAATAGAAAACACTGTTTGCGCTGTACTCGATCCCCCGCAATACCAGACTCTCATGCCCTCTCAGCACATCGGTTGATAGTGCTGCAGGGCCGCCAACACGCAGCGGGGCGTTCTCGCGGTTAGGCTTCCCGCTAAACATCCAACAAAGTTTTGCCCTGAAGAAAACGCCACTCGCATGAGAGTAACTCCTTTTAATGGCAGGGTACAGCAGACAAACAGCTTCTCATTTCCTGGAACATCACTGGCCAAACACGTTTTGGAAAACCATCTTTCCTTGTTCACTGGCAGACACTAGTCACGGCTGCCTATAGGGATCCTGCTTTATACAAATAGAGTCCCCGCCGCAGTGGGCGTTACTGAGTTCCGGCCCCAGTGGGCATTCATACAACTCTGCCTTCTGGTCATCTAGGCATTCTGGTACTTGCAGTCCCTTAGTAAAAACACAGTGATCGGTGCTGTGCTTCGTGCAATTCAAAGTCTTTTTACCCATGTGGGTTTCCTGAAAATAGAAAACACTGTTTGCGCTGTACTCGATCCCCCGCAATACCGGACTCTCATGCCCTCTCAGCACATCGGTTGATAGTGCTGCAGGGCCGCCGACACGCAGCGGGGCGTTCTCGTGGTTAGGCTTCCTGCTAAACATCCAACAAAGTTTTGCCCTGAAGAAAACGCCACTCGCATGAGAGTAACTCCTTTTAATGGCAGGGTACAGCAGACAAACAGCTTCTCATATCCTGGAGCATCACTGGCCAAACGTGTTTCGGAAAACCATCTTTCCTTGTTCACTGGCAGACACTCGTCACGGCTGCCTATAGGGATCCTGCTTTATACAAATAGAGTCCCCGCCCCAGTGGGCGTTACTGAGTTCCCGCCCCAGTGGGCGTTCATACAACTCTGCCTTCTGGTCATCTAGGCATTCTGGTACTTGCAGTCCCTTAGTAACAATACAGTGGTCGGTGCCTTGCTTCGTGCAATTCAAAGTCTTTTTACCCATGTGGGTTTCCTGAAAATAGAAAACACTGTTTGCGCTGTACTCGATCCCCCGCAATACCGGACTCTCATGCCCTCTCAGCACATCGGTTGATAGTGCTGCAGGGCCGCCGACACGCAGCGGGCGTTCTCGCGGTTAGGCTTCCCGCTAAACATCCAACAATGTTTTGCCCTGAAGAAAACGCCACTCGCATGAGAGTAACTCCTTTTAATGGCAGGGTACAGCATACAAACAGCTTCTCATATCCTGGAGCATCACTGGCCAAACGTGTTTCGGAAAACTATCTTTCCTTGTTCACTGGCAGATACTCGTCACAACTGCCTATAGGGATCCTGCTTTATACAAATAGAGTCCCCGCCCCACTGGGCGTTACTGAGTTCCCACCCCAGTGGGCATTCATACAACTCTGCCTTCTGGTCATCTAGGCATTCTGGTACTTGCAGTCCCTTAGTAAAAACACAGTGGTCGGTGCCGTGCTTCGTGCAATTCAAAGTCTTTTTACCCATGTGGGTTTCCTGAAAATAGAAAACACTGTTTGCGCTGTACTCGATCCCCCGCAATACCAGACTCTCATGCCCTCTCAGCACATCGGTTGATAGTGCTGCAGGGCCGCCGATACGCAGCGGGGCGTTTTCGCGGTTAGGCTTCCCGCTAAACATCCAACAAAGTTTTGCCCTGAAGAAAACGCCACTCGCATGAGATTAACTCCTTTTAATGGCAGGGTACAGCAGTCAAACAGCTTCTCATATCCTGGAACATCACTGGCCAAACGCGTTTTGGAAAACCATCTTTCCTTGTTCACTGGCAGACACTAGTCACGGCTGCCTATAGGGATCCTGCTTTATACAAATAGAGTCCCCGCCGCAGTGGGCGTTACTGAGTTCCGGCCCCAGTGGGTGTTCATACAACTCTGCCTTCTGGTCATCTAGGCATTCTGGTACTTGCAGTCCCTTAGTAAAAACACAGTGGTCGGTGCTGTGCTTCGTGCAATTCAAAGTCTTTTTACCCATGTGGGTTTCCTGAAAATAGAAAACACTGTTTGCGCTGTACTCGATCCCCCGCAATACCGGACTCTCATGCCCTCTCAGCACATCGGTTGATAGTGCTGCAGGGCCGCCGACACGCAGCGGGGCGTTCTCGTGGTTAGGCTTCCTGCTAAACATCCAACAAAGTTTTGCCCTGAAGAAACGCCACTCGCATGAGAGTAACTCCTTTTAATGGCAGGGTACAGCAGACAAACAGCTTCTCATATCCTGGAGCATCACTGGCCAAACGTGTTTCGGAAAACCATCTTTCCTTGTTCACTGGCAGACACTCGTCACGGCTGCCTATAGGGATCCTGCTTTATACAAATAGAGTCCCCGCCCCAGTGGGCGTTACTGAGTTCCCGCCCCAGTGGGCGTTCATACAACTCTGCCTTCTGGTCATCTAGGCATTCTGGTACTTGCAGTCCCTTAGTAAAAACACAGTGGTCGGTGCCGTGCTTCGTGCAATTCAAAGTCTTTTTACCCATGTGGGTTTCCTGAAAATAGAAAACACTGTTTGCGCTGTACTCGATCCCCCGCAATACCAGACTCTCATGCCCTCTCAGCACATCGGTTGATAGTGCTGCAGGGCACGCCAACACGCAGCGGGCGTTCTCGCGGTTAGGCTTCCCGCTAAACATCCAACAAAGTTTTGCCCTGAAGAAAACGCCACTCGCATGAGAGTAACTCCTTTTAATGGCAGGGTACAGCAGACAAACAGCTTCTCATTTCCTGGAACATCACTGGCCAAACACGTTTTGGAAAACCATCTTTCCTTGTTCACTGGCAGACACTAGTCACGGCTGCCTATAGGGATCCTGCTTTATACAAATAGAGTCCCCGCCGCAGTGGGCGTTACTGAGTTCCGGCCCCAGTGGGCGTTCATACAACTCTGCCTTCTGGTCATCTAGGCATTCTGGTACTTGCAGTCCCTTAGTAAAAACACAGTGATCGGTGCTGTGCTTCGTGCAATTCAAAGTCTTTTTACCCAAGTGGGTTTCCTGAAAATAGAAAACACTGTTTGCGCTGTACTCGATCCCCCGCAATACCGGACTCTCATGCCCTCTCAGCACATCGGTTGATAGTGCTGCAGGGCCGCCGACACGCAGCGGGGCGTTCTCGTGGTTAGGCTTCCTGCTAAACATCCAACAAAGTTTTGCCCTGAAGAAAACGCCACTCGCATGAGAGTAACTCCTTTTAATGGCAGGGTACAGCAGACAAACAGCTTCTCATATCCTGGAGCATCACTGGCCAAACGTGTTTCGGAAAACCATCTTTCCTTGTTCACTGGCAGACACTCGTCACGGCTGCCTATAGGGATCCTGCTTTATACAAATAGAGTCCCCGCCCCAGTGGGCGTTACTGAGTTCCCGCCCCAGTGGGCGTTCATACAACTCTGCCTTCTGGTCATCTAGGCATTCTGGTACTTGCAGTCCCTTAGTAACAATACAGTGGTCGGTGCCTTGCTTCGTGCAATTCAAAGTCTTTTTACCCATGTGGGTTTCCTGAAAATAGAAAACACTGTTTGCGCTGTACTCGATCCCCCGCAATACCGGACTCTCATGCCCTCTCAGCACATCGGTTGATAGTGCTGCAGGGCCGCCGACACGCAGCGGGCGTTCTCGCGGTTAGGCTTCCCGCTAAACATCCAACAAAGTTTTGCCCTGAAGAAAACGCCACTCGCATGAGAGTAACTCCTTTTAATGGCAGGGTACAGCAGACAAACAGCTTCTCATATCCTGGAGCATCACTGGCCAAACGTGTTTCGGAAAACTATCTTTCCTTGTTCACCGGCAGATACTCGTCACAACTGACTATAGGGATCCTGCTTTATACAAATAGAGTCCCCGCCCCACTGGGCGTTACTGAGTTCCCGCCCCAGTGGGCATTCATACAACTCTGCCTTCTGGTCATCTAGGCATTCTGGTACTTGCAGTCCCTTAGTAAAAACACAGTTGTCGGTGCCTTGCTTCGTGCAATTCAAAGTCTTTTTACCCATGTGGGTTTCCTGAAAATAGAAAACACTGTTTGCGCTGTACTCGATCCCCCGCAATACCAGACTCTCATGCTCTCTCAGCACATCGGTTGATAGTGCTGCAGGGCCGCCGACACGCAGCGGGGCGTTCTCGCGGTTAGGCTTCCTGCTAAACATCCAACAAAGTTTTGCACTGAAGAAAACGCCACTCGCATGAGAGTAACTCCTTTTAATGGTAGGGTACAGCAGACAAACAGCTTCTCATATCCTGGAGCATCACTGGCCAAACGCGTTTCGGAAAACCATCTTTCCTTGTTCACTGGCAGACACTCGTCACGGCTGCCTATAGGGATCCTGCTTTATACAAATAGAGTCCCCGCTCCAGTGGGCGTTACTGAGTTCCCGCCCCAGTTGCGTTCATACAACTCTGCCTTCTGGTCATCTAGGCATTCTGGTACTTGCAGTCCCTTAGTAAAAACACAGTGGTCGGTGCCGTGCTTCGTGCAATTCAAAGTCTTTTTACCCATGTGGGTTTCCTGAAAATAGAAAACACTGTTTGCGCTGTACTCGATCCCCCGCAATACCGGACTCTCATGCCCTCTCAGCACATCGTTTGATAGTGCTGCAGGGCCGCCGACACGCAGCGGGGCATTCTTGCGGTTAGGAATTCCCGCTAAACATCCAACAAATTTTTGCCCTGAAGAAAACGCCACTCGCATGAGAGTAACTCCTTTTAGTGGCAGGGTACAGCAGACAAACAGCTTCTCATATCCTGGAGCATCACTGGCCAAACTTGTTTCGGAAAACCATCTTTCCTTGTTCACTGGCAGACACTCGTCACGGCTGCCTATAGGGATCCTGCTTTATACAAATAGAGTCCCCACCCCAGTGGGCGTTACTCAGTTCCCGCCACAGTGGGCATTCATACAACTCTGCCTTCTGGTCATCTAGGCATTCTGGTACTTGCAGTCCCTTAGGAAAAACACAGTGGTCGGTGCCGTGCTTCGTGCAATTCAAAGTCTTTTTACCCATGTGGGTTTCCTGAAAATAGAAAACACTGTTTGCGCTGTACTCGATCCCCCGCAATACCAGACTCTCATGCCCTCTCAGCACATCGGTTGATAGTGCTGCAGGGCCGCCGACACGCAGCGGGCGTTTTCGCGGTTAGGCTTCCCGCTAAACATCCAACAAATTTTGCCCTGAAGAAAACTCCACTCGCATGAGAGTAACTCCTTTTAATGGCAGGGTACAGCAGACAAACAGCTTCTCATATCCTGGAACATCACTGGCCAAACGCGTTTTGGAAAACCATCTTTCCTTGTTCACTGGCAGACACTAGTCACGGCTGCCTATAGGGATCCTGCTTTATACAAATAGAGTCCCCGCCGCAGTGGGCGTTACTGAGTTCCGGCCCCAGTGGGCGTTCATACAACTCTGCCTTCTGGTCATCTAGGCATTCTGGTACTTGCAGTCCCTTAGTAAAAACACAGTGGTCGGTGCTGTGCTTCGTGCAATTCAAAGTCTTTTTACCCATGTGGGTTTCCTGAAAATAGAAAACATTGTTGGCGCTGTACTCGATCCCCCGCAATACCGGACTCTCATGCCCTCTCAGCACATCGGTTGATAGTGCTGCAGGGCCGCCGACACGCAGCGGAGCGTTCTCGTGGTTAGGCTTCCTGCTAAACATCGAACAAAGTTTTGCCCTGAAGAAAACGCCACTCGCATGAGAGTAACTCCTTTTAATGGCAGGGTACAGCAGACAAACAGCTTCTCATATCCTGGAGCATCACTGGCCAAACGTGTTTCGGAAAACCATCTTTCCTTGTTCACTGGCAGACACTCGTCACAACTGCCTATAGGGATCCTGCTTTATACAACTAGAGTCCCCGCCCCAGTGGGCGTTACTGAGTTCCCGCCCCAGTGGGCGTTCATACAACTCTGCCTTCTGGTCATCTAGGCATTCTGGTACTTGCAGTCCCTTAGTAACAATACAGTGGTCGGTGCCTTGCTTCGTGCAATTCAAAGTCTTTTTACCCATGTGAGTTTCTTGAAAATAGAAAACACTGTTTGCGCTGTACTCGATCCCCCACAATACCGGACTCTCATGCCCTCTCAGCACATCGGTTGATAGTGCTGCAGGGCCGCCGACACGCAGCGGGCGTTCTCGCGGTTAGGCTTCCTGCTAAACATCCAACAAAGTTTTGCCCTGAAGAAAACGCCACTCGCATGAGAGTAACTCCTTTTAATGGCAGGGTACAGCAGACAAACAGCTTCTCATATCCTGGAAGATCACTGGCCAAACGTGTTTTGGAAAACCATCTTTCCTTGTTCACTGGCAGACACTCGTCACAGCTGCCTATAGGGATCCTGCTTTTTACAAATAGAGTACCCGCCCCAGTGGGCGTTACTGAGTTCCCGACCCATTGGGCGTTCATACAACTCTGCCTTCTTTTCATCTAGGCATTCTGGTACTTGCAGTCCCTTAGTAAAAACACAGTGGTCGGTGCCGTGCTTCGTGCAATTCAAAGTCTTTTTACCCATGTGGGTTTCCTGAAAATAGAAAACACTGTTTGCGCTGTACTCGATCCCCCGCAATACCGGACTCTCATGCCCTCTCAGCACATCGGTTGATAGTGCTGCAGGGCCGCCGTCACGCAGCGGGGCGTTCTCGCTGTTAGGCTTCCCGCTAAACATCCAACAAAGTTTTGCCCTGAAGAAAACGCCACTCGCATGAGAGTAACTCCTTTTAATGGCAGGGTACAGCAGACAAACAGCTTCTCATATCCTGGAGCATCACTGGCCAAACGCGTTTCGGAAAACCATCTTTCCTTGTTCACTGGCAGACACTAGTCACGGCTGCCTATAGGGATCCTGCTTTATACAAATAGAGTCCCCGCCCCAGTGGGCGTTACTGAGTTCCGGCCCCAGTGGGCGTTCATACAACTCTGCCTTCTGGTCATCTAGGCATTTTGGTACTTGCAGTCACTTAGTAAAAACACAGTGGTCGGTGCTGTGCTTCGTGCATTTCAAAGTCTTTTTACCCATGTGGGTTTCCTGAAAATAGATAACACTGTTTGCGCTGTACTCGATCCCCCGCAATACCGGCCTCTCATGCCCTCTCAGCACATCGGTTGATAGTGCTGCAGGGCCGCCGACACGCAGCAGGGCGTTCTCGCGGTTAGGCTTCCCGCTAAACATCCAACAAAGTTTTGCCCTGAAGAAAACGCCACTCGCATGAGAGTAACTCCTTTTACTGGCAGGGTACATCAGACAAACAACTTCTCATATCCTGGAGCATCACTGGCCAAACGCGTTTCGGAAAACCATCTTTCCTTGTTCACTGGCAGACACTAGTCACGGCTGCCTATAGGGATCCTGCTTTATACAAATAGAGTCCCCGCCCCAGTGGGCGTTACTGAGTTCCGGCCCCAGTGGGCGTTTATACAACTCTGCCTTCTGGTCATCTAGGCATTTTGGTACTTGCAGTCCCTTAGTAAAAACACAGTGGTCGGTGCTGTGCTTCGTGCATTTCAAAGTCTTTTTACCCATGTGGGTTTCCTGAAAATAGATAACACTGTTTGCGCTGTACTCGATCCCCCGCAATACCGGACTCTCATGCCCTCTCAGCACATCGGTTGATAGTGCTGCAGGGCCGCCGACACGCAGCGGGGCGTTCTCGCGGTTAGGCTTCCCGCTAAACATCCAACAAAGTTTTGCCCTGAAGAAAACGCCACTCGCATGAGAGTAACTCCTTTTAATGGCAGGGTACAGCAGACAAACAGCTTCTCATATCCTGGAGCATCACTGGCCAAACGTGTTTCGGAAAACTATCTTACCTTGTTCACTGGCAGACACTAGTCACGGCTGCCTATAGGGATCCTGCTTTATTCAAATAGAGTCCCCGCCGCAGTGGGCGTTACTGAGTTCCGGCCCCAGTGGGCGTTCATACAACTCTGCCTTCTGGTCATCTAGGCATTGTGGTACTTGCAGTCCCTTAGTAAAAACACAGTGGTCGGAGCTGTGCTTCGTGCAATTCAAAGTATTTTTACCCATGTGGGTTTCCTGAAAATAGAAAACACTGTTTGCGCTGTACTCGATCCCCCGCAATACCGGACTCTCATGCCCTCTCAGCACATCGGTTGATAGTGCTGCAGGGCCGCCGACACGCAGCGGGGCGTTCTCGCGGTTAGGCTTCCCGCTAAACATCCAACAAAGTTTTGCCCTGAAGAAAACCCCACTCGCATGAGAGTAACTCCTTTTAATGGCAGGGTACAGCAGACAAACAGCTTCTCATATCCTGGAGCATCACTGGCCAAACGCGTTACAGAAAACCCCATCTTTCCTTGTTCACTGGCAGACACTCGTCACGGCTACCTATAGGGATCCTGCTTTATACAAATAGAGTCTCCGCCCCAGTGGGCGTTACTGAGTTCCCGCCCCAGTGGGCATTCATACAACTCTGCCTTCTGGTCATCTAGACATTCTGGTACTTGCAGTCCCTTAGTAAAAACACAGTGGTCGGTGCTGGGCCTCGTGCAATTCAAAGTCTTTTTACCCATGTGGGTTTCCTGAAAATAGATAACACTGTTTGCGCTGTACTCGATCCCCCGCAATACCGGACTCTCATGCCATCTCAGCACATCGGTTGAAAGTGCTGCAGGGCCGCCGACACGCAGCGGGCGTTCTCGTGGTTAGGCTTCCTGCTAAACATCCAACAAAGTTTTGCCCTGAAGAAAACGCCACTTGCATGAGAGTATCTCCTTTTAATGGCAGGGTTCAGCAGACAAACAGCTTCTCATATCCTGGAGCATCACTGGCCAAACGTGTTTCGGAAAACCATCTTTCCTTGTTCACTGGCAGACACTCGTCACGGCTGCCTATAGGGATCCTGCATTATACAAATAGAGCCCACGCCCCAGTGGGCGTTACTTTGTTCCCGCCCCAGTGGGCGTTCATACAACTCTGCCTTCTGGTCATCTAGGCATTCTGGTACTTGCAGTCCCTTAGTAAAAACACAGTGGTCGGTGCCGTGGTTCGTGCAATTCAAAGTCTTTTTAGCTATGTGGGTTTCCTGAAAATAGAAAACACTGTTTGCGCTGTACTCGATCCCCCGCAATACCGGACTCTCATGCCCTCTCAGCACATCGGTTGATAGTGCTGCAGGGACACCGACACGCAGCGGGCGTTCTCGCGGTTAGGCTTCCCGCTAAACATCCAACAAAGTTTTGCCCTGAAGAAAACGCCACTCGCATGAGTGTAACTCCTTTTAATGGCAGGGTACAGCAGTCAAACAGCTTCTCATATCCTGGAGCATCACTGGCCAAACGTGTTTCGGAAAACCATCTTTCCTTGTTCAATGGCAGACACTCGTCACGGCTGCCTATAGGGATCCTGCTTTAAACAAATAGAGTCTCCGCCCCAGTGGGCGTTACTGAGTTCCCGCCCCAGTGGGCGTTCATACAACTCTGCCTTCTGGTCATCTAGGCATTCTGGTACTTGCAGTCCCTTAGTAAAAACACAGTGGTCGGTGCCTTGCTTCGTGCAATTCAAAGTCTTTTTACCCATGTGGGTTTCCTGAAAATAGAAAACACTGTTTGCGCTGTACTCGATCCCCCGCAATACCGGACCCTCATGCCCTCTCAGCACATCGGTTGATAGTGCTGCAGGGCCGCCGACACTCAGCGGGGCGTTCTCGCAGTTAGGCTTCCCGCTAAACATCCAACAAAGTTTTGCCCTGAAGAAAACGCCACTCGCATGAGAGTAACTCCTTTTATTGGCAGGGTACAGCAGACAAACAGCTTCTCATATCCTGGAAGATCACTGGCCAAACGCGTTTTGGAAAACCATCTTTCCTTGTTCACTGGCAGACACTCGTCACAGCTGCCTATAGGGATCCTGCTTTTTACAAATAGAGTCCCCGCCCCAGTGGGCGTTCATACAACTCTGCCTTCTGGTCATCTAGGCATTCTGGTACTTGCAGTCCCTTAGTAAAAACACAGTGGTCGGTGCCGTGCTTCGTGCAATTCAAAGTCTTTTTACCCATGTGGGTTTCCTGAAAATAGAAAACACTGTTTGCGCTGTACTCGATCCCCCGCAATACCGGACTCTCATGCCCTCTCAGCACATCGGTTGATAGTGCTGCAGGGCCGCCGTCACGCAGCGGGGCGTTCTCGATGTTAGGCTTCCCGCTAAACATCCAACAAAGTTTTGCCCTGAAGAAAACGCCACTCGCATGAGTGTAACTCCTTTTAATGGCAGGGTACAGCAGACAAACAGCTTCTCATATCCTGGAGCATCACTGGCCAAACGCGTTTCGGAAAACCATCTTTCCTTGTTCACTGGCAGACACTAGTCACGGCTGCCTATAGGGATCCTGCTTTATACAAATAGAGTCCCCGCCCCAGTGGGCGTTACTGAGTTCCGGCCCCAGTAGGCGTTCATACAACTCTGCCTTCTGGTCATCTAGGCATTCTGGTACTTGCAGTCCCTTAGTAAAAACACAGTGGTCGGTGCTGTGCTTCGTGCAATTCAAAGTCTTTTTACCCATGTGGGTTTCCTGAAAATAGATAACACTGTTTGCGCTGTACTCGATCCCCCGCAATACCGGACTCTCATGCCCTCTCAGCACATCGGTTGATAGTGCTGCAGGGCCGCCGACACGCAGCGGGGCGTTCTTGCGGTTAGGCTTCCCGCTCAACATCCAACAAAGTTTTGCCCTGAAGAAAACGCCACTCGCATGAGAGTAACTCCTTTTAATGGCAGGGTACAGCAGACAAACAGCTTCTCATATCCTGGAGCATCACTGGCCAAACGCGCTACGGAAAACCATCTTTCCTTGTTCACTGGCAGACACTCGTCGCGGCTGCCTATAGGGATCCTGTTTTATACAAATAGAGTCCCCGCCCCAGTGGGCGTTACTGAGTTCCCGCCCCAGTTTGCATTCATACAACTCTGCCTTCTGGTCATCTAGGCATTCTGGTACTTGCAGTCCCTAGGTAAAAACACAGTGGTCGGTGCCGTGCTTCGTGCAATTCAAAGTCTTTTTACCCATGTGGGTTTCCTGAAAATAGAAAACACAGTTTGCGCTGTACTCGATCCCCCGCAATACCGGACTCTCATGCATTCTCAGCACATCGGTTGATAGTGCTGCAGGGCCGCCGACACGCAGCGGGGCGTTCTCGCGGTTAGGCTTACCGCTAAACATCCAACAAAGTTTTGCCCTGAAGAAAATGCCACTCGCATGAGAGTAACTTCTTTTAATGGCAGGGTACAGCAGACAAACATCTTCTCATATCCTGGAGCATCACTGGCCAAACGTGTTTCGGAAAACCATCTTACCTTGTTCACTGGTAGACACTAGTCACGGCTGCCTATAGGGATCCTGCTTTATACAAATAGAGTCCCCGCCGCAGTGGGCGTTACTGAGTTCCGGCCCCAGTGGGCGTTCATACAACTCTGCCTTCTGGTCATCTAGGCATTCTGGTACTTGCAGTCCCTTAGTAAAAACACAGTGGTCGGTGCTGTGCTTCGTGCAATTCAAAGTCTTTTTACCCATGTGGGTTTCCTGAAAATAGAAAACACTGTTTGCGCTGTACTCGATCCCCCGCAATACCGGACTCTCATGCCCTCTCAGCACATCGGTTGATATGCTGCAGGGCCGCCGACACGCAGCGGGCGTTCTGGTGGTTAGGCTTCCTGCTAAACATCCAACAAAGTTTTGCCCTGAAGAAAACGCCACTGGCATGAGAGTAACTCCTTTTAATGGCAGGGTACAGCAGACAAACAGCTTCTCATATCCTGGAGCATCACTGGCCAAACGCGTTACAGAAAACCCCATCTTTCCTTGTTCACTGGCAGACACTCGTCACAGCTGCCTATAGGGATCCTGCTTTATACAAATAGAGTCCCCGCCCCAGTGGGCGTTACTGAATTCCCGCCCCAGTGGGCATTCATACAACTCTGCCTTCTGGTCATCTAGACATTCTGGTACTTGCAGTCCCTTAGTAAAAACACAGTGGTCGGTGCTGTGCCTCGTGCAATTCAAAGTCTTTTTACCCATGTGGGTTTCCTGAAAATAGATAACACTGTTTGCGCTGTACTCGATCCCCCACAATACCAGACTCTCATGCCCTCTCAGCACATCGGTTGATAGTGCTGCAGGGCCGCCGTCACGCAGCGGGGCGTTCTCGATGTTAGGCTTCCCGCTAAACATCCAACAAAGTTTTGCCCTGAAGAAAACGCCACTCGCATGAGTGTAACTCCTTTTAATGGCAGGGTACAGCAGACAAACAGCTTCTCATATCCTGGAGCATCACTGGCCAAACGCGTTTCGGAAAACCATCTTTCCTTGTTCACTGGCAGACACTAGTCACGGCTGCCTATAGGGATCCTGCTTTATACAAATAGAGTCCCCGCCCCAGTGGGCGTTACTGAGTTCCGGCCCCAGTAGGCGTTCATACAACTCTGCCTTCTGGTCATCTAGGCATTCTGGTACTTGCAGTCCCTTAGTAAAAACACAGTGGTCGGTGCTGTGCTTCGTGCAATTCAAAGTCTTTTTACCCATGTGGGTTTCCTGAAAATAGATAACACTGTTTGCGCTGTACTCGATCCCCCGCAATACCGGACTCTCATGCCCTCTCAGCACATCGGTTGATAGTGCTGCAGGGCCGCCGACACGCAGCGGGGCGTTCTTGCGGTTAGGCTTCCCGCTCAACATCCAACAAAGTTTTGCCCTGAAGAAAACGCCACTCGCATGAGAGTAACTCCTTTTAATGGCAGGGTACAGCAGACAAACAGCTTCTCATATCCTGGAGCATCACTGGCCAAACGCGCTACGGAAAACCATCTTTCCTTGTTCACTGGCAGACACTCGTCGCGGCTGCCTATAGGGATCCTGTTTTATACAAATAGAGTCCCCGCCCCAGTGGGCGTTACTGAGTTCCCGCCCCAGTTTGCATTCATACAACTCTGCCTTCTGGTCATCTAGGCATTCTGGTACTTGCAGTCCCTAGGTAAAAACACAGTGGTCGGTGCCGTGCTTCGTGCAATTCAAAGTCTTTTTACCCATGTGGGTTTCCTGAAAATAGAAAACACAGTTTGCGCTGTACTCGATCCCCCGCAATACCGGACTCTCATGCATTCTCAGCACATCGGTTGATAGTGCTGCAGGGCCGCCGACACGCAGCGGGGCGTTCTCGCGGTTAGGCTTACCGCTAAACATCCAACAAAGTTTTGCCCTGAAGAAAATGCCACTCGCATGAGAGTAACTTCTTTTAATGGCAGGGTACAGCAGACAAACATCTTCTCATATCCTGGAGCATCACTGGCCAAACGTGTTTCGGAAAACCATCTTACCTTGTTCACTGGTAGACACTAGTCACGGCTGCCTATAGGGATCCTGCTTTATACAAATAGAGTCCCCGCCGCAGTGGGCGTTACTGAGTTCCGGCCCCAGTGGGCGTTCATACAACTCTGCCTTCTGGTCATCTAGGCATTCTGGTACTTGCAGTCCCTTAGTAAAAACACAGTGGTCGGTGCTGTGCTTCGTGCAATTCAAAGTCTTTTTACCCATGTGGGTTTCCTGAAAATAGAAAACACTGTTTGCGCTGTACTCGATCCCCCGCAATACCGGACTCTCATGCCCTCTCAGCACATCGGTTGATATGCTGCAGGGCCGCCGACACGCAGCGGGGCGTTCTGGTGGTTAGGCTTCCTGCTAAACATCCAACAAAGTTTTGCCCTGAAGAAAACGCCACTGGCATGAGAGTAACTCCTTTTAATGGCAGGGTACAGCAGACAAACAGCTTCTCATATCCTGGAGCATCACTGGCCAAACGCGTTACAGAAAACCCCATCTTTCCTTGTTCACTGGCAGACACTCGTCACAGCTGCCTATAGGGATCCTGCTTTATACAAATAGAGTCCCCGCCCCAGTGGGCGTTACTGAATTCCCGCCCCAGTGGGCATTCATACAACTCTGCCTTCTGGTCATCTAGACATTCTGGTACTTGCAGTCCCTTAGTAAAAACACAGTGGTCGGTGCTGTGCCTCGTGCAATTCAAAGTCTTTTTACCCATGTGGGTTTCCTGAAAATAGATAACACTGTTTGCGCTGTACTCGATCCCCCACAATACCAGACTCTCATGCCCTCTCAGCACATCGGTTGATAGTGCTGCAGGGCCGCCGCCACGCAGCGGGCGTTCTTGCGGTTAGGCTTCCCGCTAAACATCCAACAAAGTTTTGCCCTGAAGAAAACGCCACTCGCATGAGAGTATCTCCTTTTAATGGCAGGGTACAGCAGACAAACAGCTTCTCATATCCTGGAGCATCACTGGCCAAACGTGTTTCGGAAAACCATCTTTCCTTGTTCACTGGCAGACACTCGTCACGGCTGCCTATAGGGATCCTGCTTTATACAAATAGAGTCCCCGCCCCAGTGGGCGTCACTGAGTTCCCGCCCCAGTGGGCGTTCATACAACTCTGCCTTCTGGTCATCTAGGCATTCTGGTACTTGCAGTCCCTTAGTAAAAACACAGTGGTCGGTGCCTTGCTTCGTGCAATTCAAAGTCTTTTTAGCTATGTGGGTTTCCTGAAAATAGAAAACACTGTTTGCGCTGTACTCGATCCCCCGCAATACCGGACTCTCATGCCCTCTCAGCACATCGGTTGATAGTGCTGCAGGGCCGCCGACACGCAGCGGGGCGTTCTCGCGGTTAGGCTTCCCGCTAAACATCCAACAAAGTTTTGCCCTGAAGAAAACGCCACTCGCATGAGAGTAACTCCTTTTAATGGCAGGGTACAGCAGACAAACAGCTTCTCATATCCTGGAAGATCACTGGCCAAACGCGTTTTGGAAAACCATCTTTCCTTGTTCACTGGCAGACACTCGTCACAGCTGCCTATAGGGATCCTGCTTTTTACAAATAGAGTCCCCGCCCCAGTGGGCGTTACTGAGTTCCGGCCCCAGTAGGCGTTCATACAACTCTGCCTTCTGGTCAT
The DNA here is from genome assembly GCA_963921515.1 of Calotriton arnoldi. NCBI lineage: Eukaryota > Metazoa > Chordata > Amphibia > Caudata > Salamandridae > Calotriton > Calotriton arnoldi. The sequence continues at coordinate 10,700 of CAWUFW010023680.1, read as the reverse complement.
CTAGGCATTCTGGTACTTGCAGTCCCTTAGTAAAAACACAGTGGTCGGTGCTGTGCTTTGTGCAATTCAAAGTCTTTTTACCCATGTGGGTTTCCTGAAAATAGATAACACTGTTTGCGCTGTACTCGATCCCCCGCAATACTGGACTCTCATGCCCTCTCATCACATCGGTTGATAGTGCTGCAGGGCCGCCGACACGCAGCGGGGCGTTCTTGCGGTTAGGCTTCCTGCCAAACATCCAACAAAGTTTTGCCCTGAAGAAAACGCCACTCACATGAGAGTAACTCCTTTTAATGGCAGGGTACAGCAGACAAACAGCTTCTCATATCCTGGAGCATCACTGGCCAAACGCGCTACGGAAAACCATCTTTCCTTGTTCACTGGCAGACACTCGTCACGGCTGCCTATAGGGATCCTGCTTTATACAAATAGAGTCCCCGCCCCAGTGGGCGTTACTGAGTTCCCGCCCCAGTTTGCATTCATACAACTCTGCCTTCTGGTCATCTAGGCATTCTGGTACTTGCAGTCCCTTAGTAAAAACACAGTGGTCGGTGCCGTGCTTCGTGCAATTCAAAGTCTTTTTACCCATGTGGGTTTCCTGAAAATAGAAAACACTGTTTGCGCTGTACTCGATCCCCCGCAATACCGGACTCTCATGCATTCTCAGCACATCGGTTGATAGTGCTGCAGGGCCGCCGACACGCAGCGGGGCGTTCTCGCGGTTAGGCTTCCCGCTAAACATCCAACAAAGTTTTGCCCTGAAGAAAACGCCGCTCGCATGAGAGTAACTCCTTTTAATGGCAGGGTACAGCAGAGAAACAGCTTCTCATATCCTGGAGCATCACTGGCCAAACGTGTTTCGGAAAACCATCTTACCTTGTTCACTGGCAGACACTAGTCACGGCTGCCTATAGGGATCCTGCTTTATACAAATAGAGTCCCCGCCGCAGTGGGCGTTACTGAGTTCCGGCCCCAGTGGGCGTTCATACAACTCTGCCTTCTGGTCATCTAGGCATTCTGGTACTTGCAGTCCCTTAGTAAAAACACAGTGGTCGGTGCTGTGCTTCGTGCAATTCAAAGTCTTTTTACCCATGTGGGTTTCCTGAAAATAGAAAACACTGTTTGCGCTGTACTCAATCCCCCGCAATACCAGACTCTCATGCTCTCTCAGCACATCGGTTGATAGTGCTGCAGGGCCGCCGACACGCAGCGGGGCGTTCTCGCGGTTAGGCTTCCTGCTAAACATCCAACAAAGTTTTGCCCTGAAGAAAACGCCACTCGCATGAGAGTAACTCCTTTTAATGGTAGGGTACAGCAGACAAACAGCTTCTCATATCCTGGAGCATCACTGGCCAAACGCGTTTCGGAAAACCATCTTTCCTTTTTCACTGGCAGACACTCGTCACGGCTGCCTATAGGGATCCTGCTTTATACAAATAGAGTCCCCGCTCCAGTGGGCGTTACTGAGTTCCCGCCCCAGTTGCGTTCATACAACTCTGCCTTCTGGTCATCTAGGCATTCTGGTACTTGCAGTCCCTTAGTAAAAACACAGTGGTTTGTGCCGTGCTTCGTGCAATTCAAAATCTTTTTACCCATGTGGGTTTCCTGAAAATAGAAAACACTGTTTGCTCTGTACTCGATCCCCCGCAATACCGGACTCTCATGCCCTCTCAGCACATCGGTTGATAGTGCTGCAGGGCCGCCGACACCCAGCGGGGTGTTCTCGGGGTTAGGCTTCCCGCTAAACATCCAACAAAGTTTTGCCCTGAAGAAAACGCCACTCGCATGAGAGTAACTCCTTTTAATGGCAGGGTACAGCAGAGAAACAGCTTCTCATATCCTGGAGCATCACTGGCCAAACGCGTTTCGGAAAACCATCTTTCCTTGTTCACTGGCAGACACTCATCACGGCTGCCTATAGGGATCCTGCTTTATACAAATAGAGTCCCCGCCCCAGTGGGCGTTGCTGAGTTCACGCCCCAGTGGGCGTTCATACAACTCTGCCTTCTGGTCATCTAGGCATTCTGGTACTTGCAGTCCCTTAGTAAAAACACAGTGGTCGGTGCCGTGCTTCGTGCAATTCAAAGTTTTTTTTACCCATGTGGGTTTCCTGAAAATAGAAAACACTGTTTGCCCTTTACTCGATCCCCCGCAATACCGGACTCTCATGCCCTCTCAGCAAATCGGTTGATAGTGCTGCAGGGCCGCCAACACGCAGTGGGGCGTTCTCGCGGTTAGGCTTCCCGCTAAACATCCAACAAAGTTTTGCCCTGAAGAAAACGCCACTCGCATGAGAGTAACTCCTTTTAATGGCAGGGTACAGCAGACAAACAGCTTCTCATATCCTGGAGCATCACTGGCCAAACGCGTTTCGGAAAACCATCTTTCCTTGTTCACTGGCAGACACTCGTCACGGCTGCCTATAGGGATCATGCTTTATACAAATAGAGTCCCCGCCCCAGTGGGCGTTACTGAGTTCCCGCCCTAGTGGGCGTTCATACAACTCTGCCTTCTGGTCATCTAGGCATTCTGGTACTTGCAGTCCCTTAGTAAAAACACAGTGGTCGGTGCCGTGCTTCGTGCAATTCAAAGTCTTTTTACCCATGTGGGTTTCCTGAAAATAGAAAACACTGTTTGCGCTGTACTCGATCCCCCGCAATACCGGACTCTCATGCCCTCTCAGCACATCGGATGATAGTGCTGCAGGGCCGCCGACATGCAGCGGGGTGTTCTCGCGGTTAGGCTTCCCACTAAACATCCAACAAAGTTATGCCCTGAAGAAAACGCCACTCGCATGAGAGTAACTCCTTTTAATGGCAGGGTACAGCAGACAAACAGCTTCTCATATCCTGGAGCATCACTAGCCAAACGCGTTTCGGAAAACAATCTTTCCTTGTTCACTGGCAGACACTCGTCACGGCTGCCTATAGGGATCCTGCTTTATACAAATAGAGTCCCCGCCCCACTGGGCGTTACTGAGTTCCCGCCCCAGGCTTTTTCTTGAGGGCAAAACTTTGTTGGATATATATATATATATATTTTTTCAAACCAAAGCATCCTCGAATGAAAGCGCACTCAAAACCAGCTCATTTTCACCGGCAGAACATCATTTATTCACGCAGAGTACGTTTCTTCGCCTTACGCGTTTCGGGGCTTCAATCCCCTTGATCACAGGCATTAACAAGTAATGGGATGGTATTTCATTTAAGAAGGCCCTTGGCAGCATGTGACTCTTTTAAGCCCTCCAATTGGGCAACAGGTGAGTACAACATAGTGTTGCATGCTGGAGAAGGAAGTCCGTAATTATTTTCTATTTTAGTAATTTTTCAATGCCTTCCTTCAGGGGAGGTGCGCTTTCGCGGCTGGATTGAAGCCCCGAAACGCGTAAGGCGAAGAAACTTACTCTGCGTGAATAAATGCTGTTCTGCCGGTGAAAATGAGCTGGTTTTGAGTGCGCTTTCATTCGAGGATGCTTTGGTTTGAAAAATTATGGCGGCAGTCCAGCCGCGAAAGCGCACCTCCCCTGAAGTCTGGGGGCCATGGAGACAAACGAACTGTTCAAAGTTTTCCTTTTGGATTACCAGCTGGCCTCAAAAGGGAACAGCCTTCATGCTGGAGGCCCATCGGAGGGTTTTAGAAAATCGACGAAATGAGGTAATGGGACGGAGCCTACTAAGGAAATAATTGTGCAGGAAGGCATTGAAAAATTACTAAAATAGAAAATAATTACGGACTTCCTTCTCCAGCATGCAACACTATGTTGTACTCACCTGTTGCCCAATTGGAGGGCTTAAAAGAGTCACATGCTGCCAAGGGCCTTCTTAAATGAAATACCATCCCATTACTTGTTAATGCCTGTGATCAAGGGGATTGAAGCCCCGAAACATGTAAGGCGAAGAAACTTACTCTGCGTGAATAAATGCTGTTCTGCCGGTGAAGATGAGCTGGTTTTGAGTGCGCTTTCATTCAAGGATGCTTTGGTTTGAAAAAAAATATATATATATATATATATTCACTGAAAAAACCATAGGTTTTAGGGACAGTTATAGTTAGTTGGACATTGCACTCGTACAAAACCCGTGAAATTCCCCAGTTATAGTTAGTTCAGCTAACTATAACTCGCGCCCCGCAATGCACTGCTGATGACGTCACATATTACATCACTCATGACATGGTCAGTGACATCACTGATGACATCACTGATGACATCTCAAATGACATCACTGATGACATCATCCAGTGACTGTGTGTTTCTGTAAAGTTTAAATATTTTTATATATATAGGGAAAGGCGTATTGAAGAATGAGTGGGTGTATAAGTGTCTGTATGGATGATTTAGTAGGTGCGTGACTAATTCTATAAGTGAGTGATTAAACGTATCTTACTGAATGCATGGGTTAGTGACTAAACTGGGTGAATGTCTGTATCTGTCTGTTGCTGTGTAAGTGGCTGCATGGGTTTGTGAATAGCTACATGAGTGTCTATAAGAGTTATTGATTTGTTGTCTGAGTATCTGTATGGGTGCCTGAGTGTTTGTGTGGATGGGGTGTGTGCGACTGTGCATAGATGTGTGAGTGGGTGATTCACTGGGTGGATGGTTTCAAGAGTGCATCTGTGATAGACTGTATGGGTGGGTAAGTGTGTGTAAGAGTGTGTTAGTGAGTGAATGTATGTCCCAGTGGTACATGTGTGAGTAACTACATATGTGAAAGGCAGTATATATGTGTGTTGGAGTATATAAATAGCTATAAGCGAGAGTGAGTGATTGTGATAGTGGCTGTATGGATGAGTGTGTGCTTGTATCAGTGATTGTATAAGAGCGTAACAATGTGCTAGTATTTGTATGATTAAGTGAGCTGGTGTGTGTATAACTGTATAGGTGAGTAAATGGCAGTGTGTTTAATTATTTGCATGACTGACTAGGTGTGTGAGTACCTCTATGGATGAGTGGCGGTGTTTGAGTGTCTATATAGGAGTAAGAGTGCATATGATAGTCCTGTATTGAGTGACCATAAGTATGAGTGACTGTACGGGTGAGTGAGTGGATGTGTGTGTGTAGACCTAAGAATCAGTGAGTGGGTATGTAGTTATTGGTGTTGGAGTGTCTATGGTTTTGCGAATGGCAGTCTGTAATTTAGATTGGGTGTATCAAAGGTTATATTAGGGTGTGAAGAGCTGCATCAGATTATCACGTGGATGATGTCATCAGTGATGTCATTTGAGATGTCATCAGTGATGTCATCAGTGATGTCACTGACCATGTCATGAGTGATGTAATATGTGACGTCATAAGCAGTGCATTGCGGGGCGCGAGTTATAGTTAGCTGAACTAACTATAACGGGGGAATTTCACGGGTTTTGTACGAGTGCAATGTCCAACTAACTATAACTGTCCCTAAAACCTATGGTTTTTTCAGTGAAATTCAAAGGTTTTTAAATGCTAATTTGTAACTATAACGTCCCTAAAACCTATGGTTTTTTCAGTGAATTTCAAAGGTTTTTTAAATGCTAATTTGTAACTATAACATGTCTGAAACCTACGGTTTTTTCAGTGAATTTCAAAGGTTTTGTAAATGACAATTTTTAAATGTATTAATTGTTATATACATTTTTTTCATACTGATTTCGAAATTTTTTAGAAAACATTTTTTTTTACATATTTTATTTTTAAATTACATTGTAATTATATTATACATTACAAAAAATACTTTCTCAGAATGAATTACTTTAGTTTAAATACTTTGCACATAGGCAATAGACTTTTAAGTACAGTAGTTACAGTTGTTGCAATGGGCAACACATTTTCAAACACAATGCATCATTCAGCTCAATGTGAATTTCTAGTTAAATGCAATTAGTTACTTTATGGATTACTTTTCTAACCACAGGACTGGATCCTAGATTCAGTCCTGGGACATCTCCTGTAAACAGTTGAGTAAAAGCGTTTTGGTTACAGTCGTGATTTTTAAGGAATATTATTGTACTTTAAAAGTTGACACTTAGAAACTTTTTCTCATAGAATGACCAATGTTATCCTATGGAAGGAAATTCACTTAGCAGGTAAAAACTGTTATCGTTACTTTTTGTTACTCAGTGTTGGATCCTGGATCCAGCACTGGTGCATCTCCTGTAAACAGTTGAAAGAATGCGTTTAAGTCATACAGGCGATTTTTAAGGAATATTTGTAGTTTGTGAAAATTGACACTTTGAAACTTTTCTGCTGAAAACCAGACAAAGGATTCCTTAGGAGAAAATATAAGTTACTGGTAAGTACGGTTAAAATTACTTTTCAGGGTCAGTGCTGGGCTAAAAGATGCAGCACTGGGTTCTCTCCTGATAACAGGTGAGTAAATTGGAATTCGTACTTTGGTTGATTTTAGAGGAATATTATAAAGTTCCAAAACTCCACACTTAGAAGAATTTCCAAGTGAAACCAGTCAATGTTAGCCTATGAAGGAAATTCAAATTACCGGTAAGTACGGTTAAAATTAATTTTGAGGATCAGTACTGGGCTGAAAGATGCAGCACTGAGGTCTCTCCTGATAACAGGTGAGTAAATCAGAATTCGGATTTCGGCTGATTTTAGAGGAATATTTTAAAGTTCCAAAAATCAACACTTAGAATCTTTTTCAGCAAAAAGCAGGCAATGATATCCTATGGAAGGAAATTCAAGTTACCGGTAAGTACGGTTAAAATTACTTTTGAGGATCAGTACTGGGCTGAAACATGCAGCACTGAGGTCTCTCCTGATAACAGGTGAGTAAATCGGAATTCGTATTTCGGCTGATTTTAGAGGAATATTTTAAAGTTCCAAAACTCCACACTTAGAAGAATTTCCAAGTGAAACCAGTCAATGTTAGCCTATGGAAGGAAATTCAAGTTACTGGTAAGTACTGTTAAAATTACTTTTCAGGACCAGTACTGGGCTGAAAGATGCAGCACTGAGGTCTCTCCTGATAACAGGTGAGTAAATCAGAATTCGGATTTCGGCTGATTTTAGAGGAATATTTGTATGTTTCAAAAATCAAAACTTAGAAGAATTTCCAAGGGAAACCAGTCAATGTTAGCCTATGAAGGAAATTCAAGTTACCGGTAAGTACGGTTAAAATTACTTTTCAGGATCAGTACTGGGCTGAAAGATGCAGCACTGAGGTCTCTCCTGATAACAGGTGAGTAAATCGGAATTCGTATTTCGGCTGATTTTAGAGGAATATTTTAAAGTTCCAAAACTCCACACTTAGAAGAATTTCCAAGTGAAACCAGTCAATGTTAGCCTATGAAGGAAATTCAAGTTACCGGTAAGTACGGTTAAAATTACTTTTCAGGACCAGTACTGGGCTGAAAGATGCATCACTGAGGTCTCTCCTGATAACAGGTGAGTAAATCGGAATTCGTATTTCAGCTGATTTTGCAGGAATATTTTAAAGTTCCAAAACTCCACACTTAGAAGAATTTCCAATTGAAACCAGTCAATGTTAGCCTATGGAAGGGAATTCAAGTTACTGGTAAGTACGGTTAAAATTACTTTTCAGGACCAGTACTGGGCTGAAAGATACAGCACTGAGGTCTCTCCTTATAACAGGTGAGTAAATCGGAATTCGTATTTCGGCTGATTTTAGAGGAATATTTGCACAATGGTGAAGGGAGGGGCGGGGCCTGAGGTGACATCTGTGCAAACGCGCCCCGTGGCGCGTTTTAAGTTGGGGGATTAAGTCCCCTTGAATCCTGAGGGTCCCTAGGGGCCAACTAGCCCACCAGGAACCTCCAATATGCGCCAGGGGGCTGCGTTGCAGAGACGTGTAGAGAGGCCACACCCCTTTTACACCTCTCTGCAACGCAGCTCTGTGGCGCTTTCTGGATGTACCTGTTGGGCTAGTTGGCCCCCAGGGACCTCAGGATTGAAGGGGATTTAATTCCCCATCTTAAAACGCGCCACGGGGCCTGTTTGCACACATGTCACCTGAAGCCCCGCCCTCCCTTCACCACTGTGCAAACGCGCCCCGTGGCGCGTTTTAAGTTGGGGATTAAGTCCCCTTGAATCCTGAGGGTCCCCGGAGTCCAACTAGCCCACCATATACCTCCAAAAGCGCCACAGAGCTGCGTTGCAGAGAGGTGTAAAAGGGGTGTGGCCTCTCTACACGTCTGTGCAAGGCAGCCCCTGGCGCATACTGGAGGTTCCTGGTGGGCTAGTTGGCCCCCAGGGACCCCCAGTATTCAAGGGGAATTTGTTCCCCTCTGCAAACGCACCAGGGGCGCGTTTGCAGAGTGGTGAAGGAAGGGGCGGGGCCTGCGGGCCCGATCGTTTTTTTTTTTTTGTCCCCTGAAGGGGGGCTGTGTGGCCCCCCTTCCTTTTTCTCTTTTGGGCCCTGGGGACCCCATCCCCCAGGGCCTTACCCCTTCTTAATTTTTCAAAAAAAAAAAAAACGGGGAAGGGGGCCGCGTGGCCCCCCTTCCCTGGGCCTGTATTGGCCCCGGGGACCCCATCCCCCGGGGCATGGCCTCTATATTTATTATTTTGAGGGGGGCAGCGTGGCCCCCCTCCTCTGGCCATTTTAAGGCCCCGGGGACCCCATCCCCCGGGGCCGGCCTTTCCATTTAAAAAAAAAAAAAAAAATCTCTTTTTTGGGGGAGGGGGCCGCGTGGCCCCCTCCCGGGCCACTACTGCCCCGGGGACCCCATCCCCGGGGCTGGCCCTCTCCGTTGGGGACTGTGGGGGGTCCCCAATCCCCCACAGTCCCGCCGGCTCCCCACGTCCCTTGGGAGCCGGCATTGCTGTTCCACATGGGGAGCAGCTGACATGCTGCTCCCCATGTGGAAAAGCAATCGCTTTGGATATTGGAAGAGAGAGCAGGTTTCCCTGCTCTCTCTTCCAATATCCAAAGCAGTTTGCTATGGCAGGACGGGAGCCGCGAGGCTCCCGTCCTGCCATAGCAAACTACAGTGTCCCGGGGGTAGGCACCCCGGGACACTGCAGGAGCCGGCCCTGGGGGGTGGTGGTCCCCAGGGCCATCAAGGGCTCCAGGAGGGGGGCCGCGCAGCCCCCTCCCATTCAGTACACAGCCCCGGGGAGGTGGTGGTCCCCGGGGCTCTGGGGGTCCGTAACGGACCCCCATATTAAAATGTTTAGTGCCCGGGGAGGTGGCGGTCCCGGGGCGTGTGGGGGGCTGGAGCCCCCCACACTGGTTTTATTTTTAATTAAAAAAAAGCCCCGGGGAGGTGGTGGTCCCCGGGGCTGCGGAGAGGCTCAGAGCCCTCCCGCACCATTTTTAAAAAAGCCCCGGGGGTGGCGGTCCCCGGGGCTTGGGGGCCCTTGAGGCCCCCACACATTAAATTATCCCCCCACCCCACCATGCCCCCGGGACTTGGGCCACCCGGGGGCCAATTAACTATCGAAGCGCAGGAGACCGCGCTCGATTTTTTCGGCAGGATTCACGCACCCTGAGCGCATCCTGCCGATTTTAAAAAATTTTTTTTTTTTTTTTGCCCAGGGGGTCCTTGTGGGACCCCCTGAGCAAACCTAGGGGGTCAGGGTGTTTCTACCCTGCCCCCTTTGTGCGCTTTGCGCACTTGTTTCTGTCCCTCGGTTCTACCGAGGGACAAAATGACTGCCAACATTTCCTGAATCGGAATGTTGACAGCCAGCTGACAACCAATTAACATGCAGCTCGTGATCGGGACGGTGCGCGCAGGGTGCGCTGAGGGTACGCGGACCCTACTCGGCCATAGATATCACTAACTTTTTACTTTTCATTTTCTCAGCAACTACTGAACGGATTTACACCATTTAACAAAAAGGGTTCTTTCTGAACCAAGAACTACCTCTTTGCCAAATTTGGTGTAATTCCGTTCAGCAGTTCGGGCTGTAGCCGTGTCTAAAGTTTCCTATGGAAAAGTGCATGGGGAAAACGCGTTTTGGGACCCCCCTTTTTCTCGGCCCCCGCTTGACGAATCCCCCGAGACTTTCAGGGTAGGAGCGGACCGGAGCGGGCCACAAAGTTTGAAAATTTCGCGAAGATACGTCAACCGGCAAGAGAGTTATTTCAAATAGAATGTCGCGGATTTCCTATGGATAATAGGTTGTAACTATAACTATCTACTGGCGACCGCCAGTAGATAATATATATATATATGTACATATATATATATATATATATATATATATATATATATATATATATATATATATATATATCATAAACAGGGTGCTCAGCACTTGAGGGTGCACTCGGGGTGTCGTAATCCACCATGAACGCTGCCTGCTTTCCGACCAGAGTACGCCTGACGCGTTTCGGGAATCACGCTTCTTCATAGGCAAACACTCGATTTTTTACACAGGTGCAGACACTTTATTTAAAATGTTCGCCTGCCAATGGGCTTCTAGATAGAAAGTCCCAGTGACTCTTGGGAATTGTAGTGCCACACAGTCTGTAAACCCCAATGGGCAGGTATGTCGTAACATCAGCCCTGGATGGGCCGCGGGGCATCAGCGGCATTCTAAATCCATGATCGGCCTCCCCACGATGACGTGTATATCACGCCCGTGGCCCCCAACTTCTCCTGGGGTGGTGCAACCCTCCACGCCCATAGCCGGTGCGAAATACATCATAAACAGGAGGCTCAGAACTTGAGGGTGCACTCGGGGGGTCGTAATCCACCATGAACGCTGCCTGCTTTCCGACCAGAGTACGCCTGACGCGTTT
>CAWUFW010023679.1:0-71505 GCA_963921515.1 Calotriton arnoldi | reverse complement strand
CTCCGGCTCCTCCTGGTCCGTGGAGCTGTCCCCTTCCGTGGCCGTGGATGTATCTGCAAACAATGGGGAAACAGACAGACATCAGTCACCTGCACATAACGCACACACCACTGTGAGCACAGCACATCACAGAGCAAGCCCTGGCATCATTAGTTGTACATTGCTAAAAGTGCACTAATTGAACAGGAGAAGTCAATTGTCAGTCTGATGCCAAGCATGGCACTCACATCCCACATGGCCTTGCACCCATCTGTCTGGTGTCTGTTGGATTGCAACACCCCAGTGTTGACACATGCACCAAGTACACAGTAGTTGGACAGTGCAGAGGACACGGTGTGGACACATCACAGCTCTTGCCACTGAGTCAGTACAGGTTTACGGATGTAAGGGATGCCCAGAGTCAAATAGGAAATGCATGTGATGCATACCAGCGACAGACACCACTGTCTCAGTGATGTATGACTTTGCAGCCAGACAACAACACTCTGCACTGTGTCACAATAGTAGGTCATGGGGAATGCAAGTCCTGGAGCTGCACAAGTGCACATGTACATCCCCCCCACAACACATCCTCTTAACCCTCATCTGTCCAGGTCATACCTATTGGACATATGGGAGACCTGTGACACTACCCTCTGAACCTGAGCCCCTCACACTCTGCTGTGCATGGGGAACAGCTGCCTGAACTTCACATTTACATGCCCCAGTCTGCATGGGCAGCTGATCAGACACCTATGTGTCACACAAGTATCGTCTCCTATGGTCACATCTCCAGTGGCATGCTGAGCCCCTACCAAGAAACTCCACAGCAGTCCTGGCGACTAATCCACAGCACACTGACACAGAGGCAGACACCTGAGGGGCAAATCACTGTGCACAATGTGTCCTCTGATACACGGGAGTGGGAGTACAGAGTGTATTGTATGGCCTGGAGTAGGCATGACTGTCCAGCCCCACATGAATGAGGGATGAGCCCTGGACTGTAGGCAGCTGGCTAAGTATGTGTGACACACGTCATATACATACTCCTGGGGCCCAAACATTGTTCCCACCCGCAGCATGGGTGTGTGCCAGGTACCCCAGCCACATGTGGTGGATCAGCTCAGCAATTGGACCACAGATCAAAGTAACACGCTGAATACATGTCAGAATACAGGCATTGTGTAAGCAATGGACCCACCCATGATGCCCACCACAGAGTCAGGGAAACAGATGCTGTCTCCCACCTTGAGTCAAGCAAACTGCAAGGACACAGTCCTAAGTGACAGAATTCCCTGCATGTAAGGGCCACACCTGGGTATCAGATGAGGAGTGGGCAGTGCACAATAGAGGGACATGGCTCCTGGACAACATGACTGCTGTACTGTGGCAGTTCAACCTGGCCCGAGGAGGGCACATAACATGTTAGACAGAGTACACAGTGCAGTCTTTGACTCACCCCCTCCTTGCTGCTCTCTGGCCTTCAGCTGCCCATCCAGGTCTGGAAAGACCACCGCCAGGATCCTGAGCATGTGGGGGTCAGGGTCCGTGTTCCGCCCCTCCTGCGAGGAGGCGACAGCTTCAGCTGGACCCGTGCAATCCTCCGGGTCCAGCCCCGAAGGTCCTGCCACCTCTTTTGGCAGTTGCGGATCCGGCGCTTGTAGACCCCCACGGACCGGACAGCCCGGACGATGTCCTTCCAGATCTCATGCTTCCGATGGGCAGAAGCCTGTCAGGATGACAAAGTGATAAGGACATTACTACACATGCAACATATCCGTGCATGACACAGTTGCATATACATGTCGCAATCACAGGGGCACATGGTGTACCCAGGCAGTGCACGGCTGCCCATGGACAGTTTTCCAGAAGTCACTACATGGTATCATAGCATGGGGAGTAAAACCCTGTTCAGAAGCACTGTCACTGCACCATACCTGTCCAGTGCAAGTCACTACACACTATGGGGGTGACAACTACTCAGTGAGCCTGCTAGCCAGTGGTGTGCTGACTCTCAGCCTTGCTAGTCAGACAAAATGCACATTCAGAAAGGCAGTGCACAGAACACTCACCTGCTCCCCTGGTGTCCCATACAGCTTGCTGTACTGTGGAAGTAGGCTGTCCAGCAGGGCCTGGTTCTCTTCAAGGCTGAAGGCTGGGGCTCTCTCCACAGTACGTGCCATTGCAGGGTCCAGAGGGGCAGAGACAGCAGCAGTGCAGTGGCAGATGTCGTCCTGGAGCATGTAGTGCAGGCAAGTGGGCTCTCAGGGGAACATGCAGCAATATATATGTGCTGGAGAGGCAGATACTGTCCCTTGTGTCCAAAGTGATAGGTCCAAGTCGTTTGCATCTTCTGAATCTGGCCAATCCATGGAATAGCAGCACCAAAACACGCCCACAGCATCCTTCAAATCTTCAACTTCATGACATACATTATTTTGCAACATTGTTGTGGGTGACCAACTGATTTTCCAGCAACCGACTCGTTCGAATATTCAAAAACGCGTCCGTTGCCAGGCAAGCCCATTGTCAATGGGTGCGCACCGATCGGTCCATTGCTGTTCAATGCGCACAGGGGTACAACGCGTACTCGCACACATTGAATGCAATGGGCCGGCCGGAGGCACCGATCGGTCCATTGCTGTTCAACGCGCACAGGGGTACAACGCGCACTCGCACACATTGAAAGCAATGGGCCGGGCCGGAGGCACCGATCGGTCCATTGCTGTTCAACGCGCACAGGGGTACAACGCGTACCCGCACACATTGAATGCAATGGGCCGGCCGGAGGCACCGATCGGTCCATTGCAGTACAACGCGCACAGGGGTACAACGCGTACCCGCACACATTGAATGCAATGGGCCGGCCGGAGGCACCGATCGGTCCATTGCTGTTCAACGCGCACAGGGGTACAACGCGTACCCGACACATTGAATGCAATGGGCCGGCCGGAGGCACCGATCGGTCCATTGCAGTACAACGCGCACAGGGGTACAACGCGTACCCGCACACATTGAATGCAATGGGCCGGCCGGAGGCACCGATCGGTCCATTGCAGTACAACGCGCACAGGGGTACAACGCGTACCCGCACACATTGAATGCAATGGGCCGGCCGGAGGCACCGATCGGTCCATGGCTGTTCAACGCGCACAGGGGTACAACGCGTACCTGCACACATTGAATGCAATGGGCCGGCCGGAGGCACCGATCGGTCCATTGCTGTTCAACGCGCACAGGGGTACAACGCGTACCCGCACACATTGAATGCAATGGGCCGGCCGGAGGCACCGATCGGTCCATTGCTGTTCAACGCGCACAGGGGTACAACGCGTACCGCACACATTGAATGCAATGGGCCGGCCGGAGGCACCGATCGGTCCATTGCAGTACAACGCATCACTGTACATGTGACTGGCATATGTCAGCATGCCTGTCTCAGATGGACATATGCCAGCCACAGATAGCTCCCAGGGAGTGAGGGGCACACCTACATCACGACAGCCTGTCCAAACCTTATCATAAGGCATGTAAGGCTGCATTTCCTATTGTGTGTATGTTGGTGTACATGTTGTCCTGTGGGTGTCACCTGTGGGCAGCCACCCCCAGGCTGTGCACGTGTTCATGGGGACAGGATCATGGGTGTTACGTGTACGTGACCACTGTGATGTGCAACTGTTCATATCTGTGCATGTGCCATGGTCACATTTCACAGTGGTGTTTGTGTATGTCATGTCACATACCCCGTGAGTCCCATGTGGGACGGTATGTTTGAGCCAGGGTGTCCCAGTGGCACAATAGTGATGGCCCTCCACAGTCTTTGTGCATGTAGTGTTTACAATGTCTCTGATTTCATGTGCACAATGGGAGACAGTCTCCACATCCACGTTGTGTGTGCATGGACTCTGATGTTGTGCGTGTGTGTCACAGACGTCCATGGCTCTCCTGCCATGGCAAGTGTGGCCACTACCTGTGGGGGTCATGTTTGTTTTGTTGTGGTGTACACATGATACTCCAGGTGATGCCAGTGTCCATGTGGCATTACAGGGTCCCTGGGAATGTGCCTGTCGTTGAGCTGTGGTGCCTGGGGCACATCTGTCCTCACATGTCACTGGGGGGTGACTGTGACACAGCATCATGATATCCAATGGGCCAACCTGGGACAAATTGATGCCACCTGTAGGACCGTGTTGACAGATGTTGGCCATGTATGTACCATAAATGTCGTTCCGGTACTGCACACTTCATGTAGTTGTGCCTCATGATGATGTATGTTGGGATCTTGAGTGTGTTCAATGCCGCATATGTGGGGTGACTGACGATCTTGCTTACTTCTCCTCTGCACTGCAGGGCTCCTGCTGTCCATCGGCCATTCCCAGACCTGGCAACGATGGTGGAACGGGACAGCATCCGACGGTACCGCTTCACCAGGCAGCTGATTGAGGATTTGGCAGTGCAGTTGTCCCCACATTTGCAGCCTGGCCGGCCGTATCCTACAGCGCTGACCCCCAAGGTGAAGGTGATGGCAGCCCTACACTTCTTTGCCACCGGTACCTTCCAACATACTGTGGCGTCTGCTGGTGGGATGTCACAGACCATGTTCAGCCGTGTGCTCCGCGATGTTTTGGCGGCAATGTTGCTCTTCCTGAACCGGTACATCTATTTCCCTAGACTGCGACGACTCACTGACGTGAAGAGTGACTTTTATGCCCTGGGGAGGATGCCGCATGTCATTGGCTCCATTGATGGGACACATGTGGCTTTGGTACCACCACAGGCCCAGGAGCAGGCCTACAGGAACCGCAAGCACTACCACTCGGTCAATGCACTGGTGGTGTGTCTTGCAGACATGACCATCACACACGTGTGTGCCCGTTTCCCTGGTTCAGCACACGATGCCTTTGTGATGAGGAGTAGTCGCATCCCCAGGTTGATGGCACAGATGCAGAACCAGCGTGCCTGGCTTGTCGGTGTGTACTGACTTTGTGCCATTGTGTGTGATCTGATCTGTAGTATTCCGCCCACTTTTCCAAGTCAGCTGATGTGCACTTGTCTGTCCGTAGGTGACTCGGGATACCCCAACATGCCGTGGTTGCTGACACCCCTCAGGAACCCTGTGACACCTGCCCAGATGCGCTACAATGAGGCACATGGTCGGACCAGGAGAGTGATTGAGCGGACCTTTGGTCTCCTGAAGAGCCGCTTCCGCTGCCTGGACAAGACCGGAGGGTCCCTCCCATATGCCCCTGCGAAAGTGTGCAAGATTATCATCGTCTGCTGCATGCTCCACAACCTGGCAGTGCGGAAGGAGTTGCCTCTCATCCAGGATGACGATGACCAACATCCGCCACCTGTGGAGGATCCTGGCCTGGACCACGATGCCAGTGACGATGATGATGATGATGGTGATGGTGATGTCCGCACACAGCTCATCACCAACTTCTTTAGCTGAATGTGAGTATCCTGAGGTGTCATGTGAATGATGTGAGTTGGCATGATGTGTGGGTGGTGCTCTGGTGCTGTTGGAGTGTGTCCATGGGCTACTTGACAGGATGTGTGTTGCGATGTGTGGTGACAGGTGGGCTGTACTCCCCAACAGTGTTGACATGCTAACTTGGTTCTGGGTGGGTATCTTGTAACATGTATTGTGCATGAGTTTTGCTGTTCTGTCCTGTACTGCATTGCTTTTGACTGTGTGTCATTTCTGTCCTTCACAGGGTACTTTCAGATTCGTTTGGTCAACTGTGTCCACCGACGACGTGATTGCACATCCAGGCTGGTAGCTGTTGTGTCCCTACAGGTGATGTGCGCCACACCCATGGACTTCCTTCTGTCTACAGTTGTTGACTGTGTGCCCGCTACCAGGTGGGGTTACCTTGCATCTGTAGTGGTTACGGCATGTTGCTACTGTGTAATAAACCTGTGCTTCACTTAGTGATGTGCGTTGTCTGTGGTCACACATTTGACTGCCATTTGCTTACTGCACCTGTGGGCTACTTGACTACAACTGGGAATGGGTGTGGTGTCTGTGCATTGCACCGTCTTCCCTGGCAACATCAGTGTAGGCAATGAGTCAGATGGCCTAGGTGTGTATGTGTTGTGTAGCCCTGGTGGTGTGTCTCCCTCATATGTGTCACGTTGCCTGTACTCACATGCCTGTGTTGTCCTTGCTGTTGCAGTTCGCATACACTGTGTAATTTTGCAGTTCATCATCCCCATAACAGCACCCACGTTGGAATCACGACAGAGGCAAGTATGGTGTATTAGTGTGTTTATTGTGATAATAGTGCATAGGATGGATTGTGCTGTACATGAATCTTGCAATCCCAAGTTCCTAGATGAATAGAAAGTCCAGGTAGACAGGATCCCCAGTATCGGGGCCACTGTTGTCTGACACATTGTTCCAACTTATACTCCCCATGCAATGTGTGGGAGTAGTGTTGCCATCAACAGGGTGAACAGTCTGTGCACAAA
Organism: Calotriton arnoldi; assembly: GCA_963921515.1. Classification (NCBI taxonomy): domain Eukaryota; kingdom Metazoa; phylum Chordata; class Amphibia; order Caudata; family Salamandridae; genus Calotriton; species Calotriton arnoldi. Next base: position 65,052 of record CAWUFW010023679.1, on the reverse strand, counting down.
GGCGAAAATCCAGAACAGGTTCAGGCTTCCTGGGAGTTGCGCTTGAACATCAGCCTCTCACTTTCCCCTCCTCGGACGACCCCTCTTCTTGGGGGGGGGCCCTCAAGTGCAGGCTGCTGCGGTGCAGGGGACTCTCCGCCAGAGTCCTCCTCCCTCCCTGTGGCAGTTGCAGTTTGTTCGGTACCAGATGTTGTTGGCACACAGGGAGGTGTGGACTGGTTGCTGTTCATCTGGCGGAGGCATTGTAAAATGTCCCTGTGCACCGCCGTCATCTCATGTAGTACATCCCACTTGGACTCCACGCGGGTCATGTGGGAGTCCACACGTGACATGTGGGAGTCCACACGTGACATGTGTGACTCCACTTGGGACATGTGGGAGTCCAAGCGGGCATGATGGGCAGCCTGCTGCTGTTTAATGTCTCTGAGGAGCCCCACTACCTGGCTGAGCTCTCCGGTGCTGGACTGGTACGCATCAGCTATGCGTACCAGTTGTGGGTCTTCATGCACACCAGCAACGTCTGCAAGCAGCGACCTCTGTCTCCCACCCTCCCACCACCCCTGCTGACATGTGCAGTGTGTGCAGTTGCACGCACAGATAACCCTGGTCCACCTTGGGGGTTGGTGGTGGTGGTGGTGTCCATGGCCCCAGGTTGGTCCAGGGTCACTGCGCTGGTGTTGTTCCTTATTCTGTCCATGTCGGCAGGGATGGTATTCGTGGTGACAGTCGTTGGAGGGGTGGGTGCAGGGGTGCAGCTGGTGGACCTGCTGGTGCTGCAGCTGGTGGTCCTGCTGGTGCAGCATGTTGACTTGCACCGGATGTGCCAGGTTGTTCTTCATCGTCCGAGGAGGACAGAGGCTGTACGACGCCAGTGAGCTCGGCATCCTCTTGAGCCTGGGACTGGGACTCCTCAGCGTCTGCTGCTGTGTCCCTATCATCACCTGTTTTTGGGAGACACAAACAATGTATGTCATGTTTCTGCAGGCATCAGTGGTTGACACACCTGACAGTTGTGACTGTGCCTCGGGGTGCGGGCCTGTACATTGTATTGTCCTAAGTCGTCACAGTCAGGGGTTGATATTGGTGTGGCACATTGTCCTGCATTATTTGGGCATTTCTATGTATTCTCTGGGGTGTGAACATGGTCTGCATTGATTGTGTTTGGTTGACAGCCAGACCTCCTTCCCACCCACCCACCCACCCAGTCAGTTATCCCACCATGGAACGTGCTTGCATTGCAGGGAGTGTAAGTTGTCTCTCAGGATGTCAGTCAGTGGTGTCCTGCTGTTTGTTGGTGCACAGTTGGCAGCAGGGCCTTGTGCTCCCCACAGCAGTAGCCAGTGTCAGCCATCTTGTGAGTCCTTCTCCACTCCCTGTGATGTGAGCATGGTTCAGGGTGGTGTTGATGGGACAGTTGTGGGGGTGAGCTATGTCTGTGACTACGTCTCCCATCATGCTATTGCCTCCACCCCCTTCCCAGCATGCCCATGCTTCCTTCCTTTTGACTCTGCTTCCCTGTGGGGTGGGCTGGCTGTGCTGACAGGATGGCTGGGAGTGTTGTCCTGGCAGTTGTTTGGCTAAGAGTCCCAAGAGTGTCCCTGTGCTTCACACAACATAACCCAGGGTGGTGGTGCTTTGTGGGATCTTGTGTTAGGATGGAGGGCATTGCATTCTACCAGGTGGGTACTGTGGAGTTTGTGTTGGGGGGTGTGAGGGGAGGTGCTGGTGACTATAGTCAGTGCTGCAAGTCCCCCTTCCCACCCAGCCAGCCAGATAGCCCACCATGGAACGTGCTTGCATTGCAGGGAGTGTAAGTTGTCTCTCAGGATGTCAGTCAGTGGTGTCCTGCTGTTTGTTGGTGCACAGTTGGCAGCAGGGCCTTGTGCTCCCCACAGCAGTAGCCAGTGTCAGCCATCTTGTGAGTCCTTCTCCACTCCCTGTGATGTGAGCATGGTTCAGGGTGGTGTTGATGGGACAGTTGTGGGGGTGAGCTATGTCTGTGACTACGACTCCCATTATGCTATTGCCTCCACCCCCTTCCCAGCATGCCCATGCTTCCTTCCTTTTGACTCTGCTTCCCTGTGGGGTGGGCTGGCTGTGCTGACAGGATGGCTGGGAGTGTTGTCCTGGCAGTTGTTTGGCTAAGAGTCCCAAGAGTGTCCCTGTGCTTCACACAACATAACCCAGGGTGGTGGTGCTTTGTGGGATCTTGTGTTAGGATGGAGGGCATTGCATTCTACCAGGTGGGTACTGTGGAGTTTGTGTTGGGGGGGTGTGAGGGGAGGTGCTGGTGACTATAGTCAGTGCTGCAAGTCCCCCTTCCCACCCAGCCAGCCAGATAGCCCACCATGGAACGTGCTTGCATTGCAGGGAGTGTAAGTTGTCTCTCAGGATGTCAGTCAGTGGTGTCCTGCTGTTTGTTGGTGCACAGTTGGCAGCAGGGCCTTGTGCTCCCCACAGCAGTAGCCAGTGTCAGCCATCTTGTGAGTCCTTCTCCACTCCCTGTGATGTGAGCATGGTTCAGGGTGGTGTTGATGGGACAGTTGTGGGGGGGCAATATGTGTGACTGCGACTCCCATGATGCTATTGGCTACACTGACTTGGTCAGCATACACAGAATTCCTTCCTTTGAGTGGTCTTCACTGTGTGTTGGTGTTGTTGTGGTGGCTACATGTGTGGATGTGTGTGTTAGTTCTATTTGTGCCACTGCCTAGCTGTAGTTGTGGTTGTGTTTGTACATGTGTTGGCACAGTTGGATGTGACTTTTTTGATGGCATGTGTTGTGTTTATCTGACTGACATACACATTTTGGGATGATTCTGTTCTAGTTGCTGTGTAATTGCTATGTGTGCATGGTTTGACTCTCCCCTTGACAGTGATGTGTGTGTTTTGTGGCAGTTTATTGTGTACATTTGTTGTGTACTCACCAGGCTCTGGGATGTTCTCTAGTCCATATACGCTCACTGGCGGAAGGATGGCCCGCACCTTCTCCTCCCAGGGCCTGAGGTATATTGGCTTGGCAGGAGGGCCACTGCCGGTCTGTTGGCTGTTGCTGTAGTCTATCTTCAGCAGGTCCCGTACCCTCCTGCGCACGTCATACCACCTGTTCTGGATGTCCGTCTTTGTGCGCCGACATGATGATTGGGCGTTCACCCTGTTGATGATCCTCTCCCACATCTTGGTTTTCTGCGACATGGGGGTCTGTTGGACCAGAGTGCCAAACAGCTGTGGCTCCACCCTGAGGATCTCGTCTACCAGGACTTCCAATTCACAATCTAGGAACTTGGGATTCTTCTTGGGGGGCATGGTGATGGGTGGTGATGGTGAGTGATGTGTGTGTTGGTGTGCAGGTGAGGGTGTGTGAGTGTGTGTTTTGCTGGGTGTATGTGAGGTAGGTATTTGTTGGTGTGCTGATGGTGTGTGGCTTGTGTGAGGGATGAGCTGTGGGTGTGTGGTTGCTTTCTCTTGGGTGCTGGCAGTGGAATGGCATTTGCAAAGGCTCATGGTAGTGATTTGTGTCCTTTATATAGGTGGAGTTGTGGGTGTGTCTTTGTTCTCTGTCCCCACCCCCCCCAGTATTTATTGGCTTGGTAATTGCTTGTTTGGGCTTTTTTGGTTGATTTTTCCTTTGTGCTGTTTGTGTATGTTGGAAACGTTCTTGTGACCGAGTCGGACCCTGCATTGGTCTCGTACGGTGTTTTCCGCTTCGTTCACGCTGTGTTTGTGCAGTTTTGTATGCTGCGTACGCGTCGGTCGCGGTGTATTGTGTTGCTTCGGCTCGGTTTTGTATGCGTGTCGGTCGTACGGCTTGTCCTCCGTCCGACTCGGTCGTGTTTTCGCGCCTTGCATCGTACTTTGCGGGTTGGAGTTGGCGGGTACGATTCGGTCGGATTTGTTCCGGGTGCGTGTCGGTCGGTTGGATTCGCGTGTTTTTCCGGCCGGATTGCTATTTTCCGAGCGGCTCGGTCGGTCGGCTTGGTTTCCTGACGTGTCGGTCGGATTTATCGCGGCTTGCATCGTACTTGGCGTGTCGGGCGCCACTGGTACGTGTCGGTCGGTATTTTTTCCGGATCCGAGTCGGTCGGTGCTTTTTCCGGCCCGAATCGGAATCGACCCCAAAGATGGAAGCATTATTTCTTTTTGGAATACATTTTCTACAGCTACGTAAACCGTAAGTGTATTTATTTAAATTAATTGGGTGGGAAATGTTTTTAAAATTAATTGTGTTTTATAGTATATTTTGATAATTATTATTTATTTGTAAATATATATTTTTAATTTAAGAAAATATATATGACAAATAAGTAATATTTGTGAAAATATAATATTAATATATGTGTGTAAAGTTTATGTTTTATGAACGAAAAAATGTATAATACCTGTGGAACTTTTGTTTATAAAATGCTTTTGGCTATTAGGGATAGGTAATCTAGGCCTCTTGTAGATGGGTATAGGGTAACCTGACTTTGCAGTAGCTCAAACATTTTTTTAGTTTGTTTAGTTAATTTGGGACATATTTGAGTTACAGATTGTTCCATCCGTAATTCTTGATAGCTTTGTTCTTTTTGTATAGATTCTAGAAGTTTTTGTAGGGTAGGTTTACCTCTGCTTGTTGTTGATTGGAAGGCATTATGCCATCCTTCAACACTATTATTTGTTTTTGATTCTTTGTTTAATGTACTTAGGTACACGTTCCACCAAGGAATGTGGAATTTAGGTTGCCTTCTATGCCTTGATCTATGCAATCTTCCCACCCAGGTGTCCTCAAAGTAGTCTAGTAGTGGGCTTATTTTGTCTTCGTTCCTTTTGTAATAGGGGCTTTCTATTAGAATATTGTAGTGTTCTGCTACATCTGTTACAGGTACATATGCTAGTGCTATTAGCTTTTTTATTTGGTAGGCAAAAGTACTGTCTGTAGCATATTGTACACTTAGGGGTCGATTCCGATTCGGGCCGGAAATTTCTCCGACCGAGCCGGACCCGGAGAGATTTCCGACCGAATCGGACCCGTGCAGTCCGACCGAACGAGTACGATGCGTCCGTATGTTATCGGACTCGAGTCGGTCGGACTCCCATTGACTCAATGGGTGCGAGTCGGACAAGGGCGCCCCCTACAGCGGGTACGCGGCGAAGCGATTCGCGCCGTACACGCACAGGTAGGGGGGACCCATGGGTCCCCCCTGTGTGCGACTCGCGCGGCTAGGCGTACAGGGGGTCCGACACGGACCCCCAAAGTACGGCTCCGACAGCTCTTACGAGCCGGAGTGCGCGGCTCGGTCGGACTGCTCGCGGCGCGCATCGTACTTACCCGGCCGGGAAACGTCTCCATTGCGCGGTGCGAGTCGAGTCCGAGCGAGTCGGTCGGAGCGGTTCGAGCCGGGAGCGAGTCGGTCGGAGCGGTCGGGACGCCCGGACGAGTCGGTCGGCGATTTCGCATCGTACTCGCTCGGCCGGACCCGCGTACGGTTCGGTCGGGAAACAGGGCTCCGAATCGGATCCGGTAAAGCCAAATCCGATTCAGAGCCCTACCGGCCGAGATCGGAATCGGCCCCTTAGGGTTGATTTTTGTAGATGTCTCCAGAGACTCTGATTAAAATGATAATAGCAACCCTGAATTGCTGTGTGTGGATAATTTTTTAGTATAGCATTTATCATGGCTATTTCAAAGTCAATAATTATTTTTGAAGGAAAATAATTATTGCTTTCTTCTTTTATTTGAGTGAGTATATCAATGTAGGTAGTTTGCTGTTTATTTGGTAGTAGTGCGTAGATGAATGGAATATTTGAGTGTTGGTATAATCCATGTATTGTGTACAGCTGGTAAAATGGTTTTGGACAGACTTTGAAAGTTCCATCCATCATCCAGGTGTCACATTTCTGTAATTTAAGTAAATTGTTTGCAGTAGCAAACATAATTATCCTTTTTTCTGGGCATTTGTTATCAAAAAAAATAAATGGTTCTTTACTGTGAGTAATGCTTAATTCTGGTGGAATAACTACTTCTGCAAATGTTTTAGGGGCAGGTATAGTAGTTGTGGTAGCTTTTTTTGTCTGGCAATTGTTCTTTTTAAAGAAGCTATGGACGGTAATTGTCCTGATGCATGTTGAGGTAATTTTAATAGTTGCTCTTTTAGTATTTGGGTAGTTGCTTTGTCAGTACTAGTGCTTGCTTCTTTTATACTTTCAAGAGCATCTCTAACCTCAATCTCTGTTATGTTTGGGGGTGATTATGTTCTTTTACAGAAATAACAGTAGTTTCCTGAGTAGTAGCTCTTCCATAGCATTTGTTAGAGTAGTATTTGCTACACTTCCAAAATACTTTAAGGCCTATTTGTTTCTCCTGTGTATACACATACCCCATATAACATAATAGCATTTTATTTTTTTGTGACATTACAAATTCTGCACCTTCAGTCATGTTGTTTTGTTTTATGCTAGGGAAAATTCAAAAAGAAAATATTTTAATATAATAAATACAACATGTTTATTAAATACTGTTACATCTCAGTGAATATACTTACAATGTTTAGTTTGATGTAAATGAAATTGGTTAGGAAATAATTTCAAGCTTTCTTTTCTATTTACTTGATGTAATTTCTGTTGAGAAGAGGAAAAAACATATTAATAATTTGATTCTATTGTTTGTAGATGATAGGCATTTTAGGGGTAAAGGGTTATTTGGGTGGGTATTTAACGTTGTTTAATAATGGAAAATGATATACTTACTTTTTAGTTGTCTTTATTTTGTTAGTAGTTGTAGAATTATTTTGGAAGCTTTTGCTGTTGGCTGTAGAGGAGATAGATAAAAAAGAAAATATATATTAGTGAATAACGTTTTGAAAATATTTTTAGGTCGGTTTGGCAAAAATAGAATATACTTACATTTATTGTTTTTTTATTGGTGAGTATTTTTGAAATAATTTTCTGGCTTTGTAGGATATCTGTAGAGGTGATATAAAAGTAAGGAATGAAAGAATAGTTAATTAGGTTTTAGAAATAATTTTTGTTGCAGGTTAGTAGTATTGTAATATTTTAAAAACAGTTTTACTTACTTAGTGCAGTTTTAAATTTCTTTTTTAGTAATGAAAGTTTTCTTTCAGGAAACAGTTGGGCACAGTTTCACCTTCTTCTTTGTTGTAGTTTTTAAGTGTAAAAGAGATGTATGTTTTTGATGTTTATATAGTGTTTATTTAATTGGTTGCTTTATGTTATTGGTGTATTTTGAAATGTAAGCGTTTTATTGGTTGAAGTTAATTGTTTTTATTGTTTTGGCACTTTCTTTCCATATAAGGGAAACGCTAATTAAGAAACTGTTAGTAGAAAGTAAATATTTTATATTTTTACTTTTTGTAAATAATTTAAATGTTATTTTTAATGTGAAATAATGCAAGTATTATATATTTAAAGTTTATATTTAATTATTGTAATATGTTTCTTTAGCCAAAATATATTGTTTTATATATTGATGTGTTTGCAAATTATTTTATTATGTTGTTTAAGTATTTTATATTGTTTTATAATGTGAATTTATATTTGGATGCTAAAGATATATTTAATTGAGCAGTTTTTATATAGTCGATATTTGTAAAAAGTCGATATTATTGGTGTCTATATTTTGGTATTCGATATTTTTGTAATGTTGTATGTTATAAAAATTTAAACGATATTTAATGTAACGATATTTAGCATTTCGATATTGTGGTAAACGATATTTTTTATTTACGATATTGTGTACTCGATATTTTTGTAATTTTATAAATAAGTATAGGTAGTAGATATTATTGTAGTCGATATTTAGACGCCGATATTTTGTATATTCGATATTTTTGTAGTCGATATTATGTCAGTGATCCATTGGAGACACCTTAAATGTAGCCTAGCTATTCTCAATGACTTCTTGCTTAACTGTAAAGAGTACTTGGAGCTCCATTACAATACCATCTATCAATTTAAAAGACACAGTTAATGTTAAAAAAAATTGCTTTCATTGTAGTCTCAACGACACAATTTGCATTAGGCTTAACAAGTACACTTTGTTTTTGATCCATGGCTTCTGTTACACTTTTCAGCAACATCTACTATTAAGGTAAACCTCAAAACAAACCAATACCCCCAAACAAACCAATACCTCAAAACAAAGCAAAACTCCAAAACAAAACAAAAACATTTGCTTGTTATGTATGGTTCTCATCGAGAACCATTAGCATGAATAATATGTTCGATATCTAGTTAGTCACTGCTATGACAAAACCAAAGTGTGAAACAAAAGTTACCATCCACTGTTGTTGCACTGCCAGGGAAAGCAGCTTCCCCTGTGACCTCTTACGTTGCCAGTGTAGAGACATGAGCAAGGATGCTAAATGGCAGATGAGCTCTCACCTACACTGCTTGTACCAACTGCCAGGACAGGTCTCTGCAGACTGCACTGACCCTCGCCTTTCTATTATTCTTAGTCTCTTATTTCTTTTACTTTTTGTTCTCCTATTTCCTGTCTCTTTTGTTCTTCCACATCTCAGGTTTCCTTGCAGTCAGTTTTACCTCCATTTTTCCCAGTTTCATCGCCATCACCGTTTCTCCCTCCTCATCTTTAAAGGTCTCTGTAACTATCTGGTGTGTTTTGCCATATGTTCACCCATTAATTTTTGCCTTCCTCCATTAGCCCCATTGGCTAACCATCTGCATCACAAAAGTGACGCTAACCAGCACAAAAGGTTCTGGTGAATTTTATTTATGAGCTTCTTCACACATAACTGGAAAAAGTGTGGCAGCATAATGCACCAATTTTACTTTCACTGTGCCCTGTAACTGTAAAAGCGGGGAGTTCCCTACCCATCACACTCAAACATGAGACAGGCAAGCACAACTTTGTTTTAGCAAATATTGCAAATCAAAAATGTAAATCGTTACACAAATAAAAAACTAAATTGGCTATTTTATCGAATATATTCAATATATTGAATACCTAACAGAACTGAAATCGACGAAATACTTCCTTTGATATAAAAGCTAAATTTACTTTATGTGTTGCAGAAGTGTGTCACTTCGTCCAGTTGATGAAAGCCCTTGAAAGAAGATTGTGTTATTGAAACGTCTTACTAAATTGGCATTTACAATGAAAGCATTACCTGTGGGAATAAACAAAGGTAGAAAGACAGCAATATTTATGCATATGCCAATGAATAAGTATTACTATAGGAAACAATGTAATTACGAATGCAAAATAGCAAAACATTCACAAGATAAAAGCGAAACAACACCTCAAAGATACAGTATCACAAATTCAAATCTTTGGATGCCAAATTTTAAATACATTGGGTAATGAAACACTCAGGGGCGATTATGATGCGGTCCGTAAAGGCTCCAACCGCAGGGCTGCATCGTAATGGGCCGCTCGGTTTCCTTTCCGACCGCCTCATTATGATGGAGGCGGTCAGAAAGGAAACCGTCCGGTCATTCCGTCCGGTCATTCCGGCTGGCTTCCGACGGGCTCGAAGAGCCCGTCCACCAGTCGGAAGCCAGCTAGTAATCTCAAAGTCGGGTCTTTCCGCCCTTGAGATTACAATGCACGTTTCTGACATGGTTTCCATGCCAGCCTTTCCACACGGTGCCTGTCACTTGGTGCACTGAAATGTAGGGGGTACCATGGGTACCCCCGTGCACACACACCCCCCCAACACTTTTGGGGCCCGCAATGGGCCCCCAAACAGAACCTCCGTCAGCTTTTTCATGACGGTGTCGCCGTCATGGAAAGGCTGGCTCAAAGGCTGCACCATAATATGGTGGACGGTGCCTGCTAGGCACCGCCACCATTTTATGCCTGCAGGCCGCTCCGCCAGGCAATCAGTCCGATTGCCTGTGGCGGGAGAGTGACGGATGGTCTTTCCGTCCGCCACGGTCGCAGTGTGGATCCGCCCGCCATCATAATCGGGCGGGTGGTCACTCCACGTTTGGTGACGGATGGATCGCCACCGCACGGCTGGCGGTGGCGGTCCATCCGTCATCATAATGACCCCCATAGTGCGGTCAGAATCTTCCATTTTTCAATGGGAGCTTGTGCGGCACGCTGAAAACGCATTGAAAAATGGAAGTTTGTAAACATCCCTGCATCCTAATGAGGTGGTCGGGACCGCCGACCGGAGGGCGGTCAGGACCGCCGACCGGAGGGCGGTCGCTCCCAGGACCGAGACAATGTCGGGCAGACTTATGTCCGCCCGACATTGTAATAAGGCCCTAAATGCAAATATCAGAAAATCACACCAAGCGAAATAATAGGTGCTTCCTTTAGTGCCTGTCTTACCTACAGATTCATCTGCTGAATGACGAAAACAAAGCAAAACAGAATATGTTGCAAGCTCTGTAACTGAGGACAAGTATTGGAAAATGGACAATTATTGGAAAATAAGTCAAGCATGAATGTAATTATTGCAATCTTGAAATGAAAACGAAGGCATTAAATCCTGGTAAATTAGCAAGTAGAATTCTAATTTATCTTACGTTTATGCTTTAATGTTGCAATACACATTTAAGTAGAATGAACACAAAGGCCCTCATTACGATGTCGGGCGGACTTGCGTTCGCCCGATACCGTTGTGGGAAAGGAACCGCCCGACCATGGGTCAGTGGTTCTGCATTCCCAATTAGGATGTGAGCGCACATAGTGCGGTCAGAATCTTCAATTTTTCAATGGGAGCTTGTGCGGCAGACTGAAAACGCATTGAAAAATGGAAATTTGTAAACATCCCTGCATCCTAATGAGGCGGTCGGGACCGCCCTCGGTCCCAGGACCGAGACAGTGTCGGGCAGACTTAAGTCCGCCCGACATTGTTATAAGGCCCTAAATGCAGATATCAGAAAATCACACCAAGCGAAATAATAGGTGCTTCCTTTAGTGCCTGTCTTACATACAGATTCACATACATTCATCTGCTGAATGACGAAAACAAAGCAAAACAGAATATGTTGCAAGCTCTGTAACGGAGGACAATTATTGGAAAATGGACAATTATTGGAAAATAAGTCAAGCATGAATGTAATTATTGCAATCTTGAAATCAAAACGAAGGCATTAAATCCTAGTAAATTAGCAAGTAGAATTCTAATTTATCTTAGTTTTATGCTTTAATGTTACAATACACATTTAAGTAGAATGAACACAAAGGCCCTCATTACAATGACGGGGGGACTTGCGTTCGTCCAACACCGGTGTGGGAAAGGAACCACCCAACCATGGGTCGGCGGTTCTGCATTTCCAATTAGGATGCGACTGCACTATTACCGCACATAGTGCGGCCGGAAACTTCCATTTTTCAATGGGAGCTTGTGCGGCAGGCTGAAAACGCATTGAAAAATTGAAGTTTGTAAACATCCCTGCACTGTGTGGCAGGCACCTCATGGAGCCTGCCAGACAATGCAGGGATGTTGAGGGGGGAACCAGAGGTGAGCCCCAGGCTCAAATGCAGAGGACCAGGGGGCAAGGGGGCCCTTCTAGGGGCCCCCAAAGTCAGTTTCCGACAGCCAATCCATGCCGGAAAGGCCGAAACGGATTGGCTGTCAAAAAACAACATCATAAACCCGACTACAGAAACACCGTTCTTAAGGGATTATAGTGCCTTTCCAACTGACCGACGGGCTCCTTGAGCCTGTCGGAACCACTTCGGATTCCCCCGCCGGTTTAAACTCTGACCGCCGTCATCCTGGTGCGGCGGTCGGACTTTAAACCTACAATGTCAGGCGGAAAGCCTCTAACCAGCAGTCGGAGGCTTTCCTCCCGACATCGTAATGAGGGCCAAAAAGTTAATCAACCTATAAACTGCAAAACGAAGGAGAACCCAAAGTATGACAAAGTATGCAATTAAAAAACAATCAGCAAACCTGGAACGTGTGGTACTAATTTCAATATTTGGAATGGAAACTAGAAAAAGCACAGTCATTTTATTCATGCAAGTGTTTATAAAAATACAACATTTATATGGTAAACTGCAATAGCTAAGTCAATAAAGTGGAAAACAGACCATTTGTAATTTATAAATTGGTTAAATCGTATGGAATGCAGTGATAAGTACTGGTATAACTTGGGGTTTAATTAGTTGAATTTTTTCAATCACACATCCAGTTATCAATAACTGGGGGCATTTTACATGTTCTCATCTCCTGAAACCAAGGGGTGGGGCCACAAGTGTAAAGTTATTACAAGTAGCTTTTCATGTGTACATAGAGGTTTCTGCTATGGCTATGGGGCTAAGTTCCCCCTACTGTAAAGTACAGCAACATTTAAAAAAGGTAATAAAATATTTTGGACAAATATTAATGTATGTTAATATTATATATTTATTTCAAATGCAGAACAAAATAAAACATACCACAGGCACTGTTAACTTCATTTTTAATTATTTAATTAATTTAAATATATTAAATTTAATTTCCTTTTGTAAAGATGTATTTACCTAAAGTAAAATGTTTATACTTATTTATTATGGAGTAAAATAACTAAAGGCTATGCATAGAATTAATTAAATTATTCTTTTTAAAAGTTACATTTATTTTTTAATTAAAAGGTTATCAAAATTGTTTAAAATACAATAATATCTATATTTTATATATATATATATATATATATATATATATATATATATATATATAATGTTAGTAACATTAAATTAAATGTTTATATATTTTTTAAAGTTGCAATAAAGTAATTTTTTTAACATTATTTTATTTATTTATTTATTTACCATTTGTAAAGCACCTGGTTACACCCAATGGTGTCTACCAGCGCTAGGATTCTAACCCCCTAAAAAGAAGGAAAGAGAAGGGGAGAAGGAGAACTATGCCTAAGGTAGAAAGAGCAGGAGCACTAAAGGAAGACAACTAGATATTCCCTATTTTAAGGGTGAAACAGACAAGTTTTTAGCCCCTTACGGAAGGTCTTTTCAGTAGGTTCAGATCTCAAATTCAGTGGCAAAGTGTTCCACCTTTTGGCTGCAAAATAGCTAAAAGATCGGGCTTCCATCCTGGCTCTTTGAATTTTTGGCACCTTGAGCAAGTGAGCCCCTACAGGTCTTAGATTACGTGCAGGTATATAAGGAGTTATCATAGATCATAGTTAGCTCGGGCACTTGTTCCACCTAATTCTGTGGCAGTAGCACATGGCCTGGTAGGTAATCCTCTTCTCCACTGGTAGCGAGTGAAGAGTAGACAGAGCTTTAGAGGTGGATGCTCTTCTCAGGAGATTAAGGACCAAGCGCGCGACAGAGTTTTGGATGCGTTGAAGTTTGATTAAACTTCCTTTGAAGCTCCCAGATAGAGGATATTACCATAGTCTATTTGAAATGTAACCAGGGCATGAACAATAATTTTTCTGGCCACTATAGGTAGCACTTGTCAGCTACCTTCCTACTTTGACTCTCAAACAAGAGTTTAGGATACACCACACCCCAAGATTTTTAGTTTCTGCTTTTGGAACAGGGGTTTGCCCCAGGGTCTCAGGCCACCAGGCTGATGACCAGATAGAAGGCTCTTTCCTGACTATCATTACTTCCGTTTTATTGCCATTTAGTTTTAGGCGATTATTGGACATCCAGGAGGCTAGCTCCTCTAAACATAAAGAGAATTGAATTTCAGCCGCCTCCGTGTCCTGAGATAGAGTAACAATGAGCTGCGTATCGTCCACATATGACATAATTGTTACATTATGCTTTTCCACGATTTCTGCAAGGGGGCAATATAAAGACTGAATAGGATAGGGCTCAATATAGAGCCCTGTGGGACCCCTTGCATGAGAGGAATACTCTCTGACATATGCGGGTGCTGGGATACTTGGAAGCTACATGACAGAAGGAAGGAAGTCATCCAACGTAGAGCTGTACCCTTAACCCCACATCGACTTAGCCTCTGGAGAAGGAGGTTATGCAATACGGTGTTGAAGGCTGCGCTTAGGACCAGTAACACCAACGCAGCTGTTTGTCCTTCATCAGCACACCTTCTCAAGGTTTCAGTTGCAAGAAGTAGGGCTGACTCCGTAGAGTAAGAGGCTCTAAACCGCGATTGCGTGGGATGAAATAAATCATTCGAGTTGATATGATTTATAAGTTGGTTATTCACCACTTTCTTCGCAATTATGGCGAAGAATGATAACAGACAAATCAGACGTACGTTTTCTAGTAGCATAGGGTCAGCAGAAGGTTTTTTCTGCAAAAGAAGTACTATTGCTTGCTTCAATTTCTGTGGGATTTCGCCTAGGCAAAAGGATAGAGCAATTAGCTGTTGAACGTAAGGGAGAATGATTTCCATTCCTTGCATCAAGATTTTAGGCGGAACTGGATCAAGGGGGAATCCTGACTTGATGCCCATGGCCAGGCCCTTCAGATCTTCCAGAGCAGGGGTCCTAAATTCATTAAGACCATTCTCCCTAAATGTTTTTTCAAAAGAGGTATCTAGATTGATACAGCTAAGAGCTTCTAACGGGAAGGTGTCATAAATCTTCACTACTTTAGAAGCAAAGAATTAGGCAACCTTATTGCAGTTCTCAAGAGATGATGGTGCTGAGGCTGTCGTGCGTTGCCAGCGAGGACAGAGGTTTAAGAATGAAGAAAAGTTCTTTGAAGAATTATTAGCTTTCTCTATTTTTTCAGTGTAGAAATTGCACCGCGTTTTCCTAAGGAGCGCATAATACTGTTTAGGCTCATTTTGAAAACTGGCTCTACTAATTGGGCAATAGTACTTCCTCCAGATTCGTTCTAGGCGTTTACAGGTTTTTTTGGCTGTAGTTAGATCTTCCTTAAACCCGGGAGTGGAATTCCGCTTTCTAGATGTATTATTAATAGTCCAAGGAGCTATATCATCTAAGGCTTCTGATATCCATTTTTCAACTTTCGTGTTTGCCAGATTAACGTCCTCCCCAAGCTGAAGATCAGTGCTCGAGAGGGTATTAGAAAAGATTTCGGAATTAAACTTAACCCACTTCCTTCCGGTAATCACCTGATTAAGCTTGATAGTGGGAAGAGACCTGCGGAAAGGCACAGAGAAAGCCACCAGATGATGGTCTGATCAGGGAACTATTAATGGAGCATAAACCTTAATCGTAGGGAAATTGGAGAATATCGGGTCTAAGATATGTCCTAATTGATGGGTTGGGGTGTACACTTTTTGAATTAGATTCACAGTTTCGAGCTCCTACATAGAGGTTGTGCTTCTGAATTGGAGTTGTTGTCAAAGTGCAATATTCTCTGCAAGTCTAGATATGAACTGCGTTGCAGGTCCCGGCGGACGGTAAATTAAAAAGCCCGCTAGGGCGTAGTCTTCTGCTAAGGAGAGGGAGAAAAAAATGGCCTCACAGTTCTCAAGGTTAGCAGCCTTAATGATACATTTCAGAGACAGTTTGTAAATTATTGCTATCCCTCCCCCTCTTTTAATTGGGCGGTCCTGTTTTAATATCCAATCAGAATCACGGCGTCTGGTTGCTTCTCCATAAATATCTCAAAAAGTTTGTTTTTATGTTTAATCATTGACCGGCAGTTAATCAAGAGAAACTGCATTTTATAGTCATTGGTCAGGGACGACCTCTAGTGTTCTAAGTTGAAGTCACAGTGAGGGCATTTAGACATTTGAGAGTCTACTATGAGCTTATGCAGGCATATTTCAGAGGTCTTGGAAACTAGACCTCTGAGTTGATCCGAGGAGTATCTCAGATATTGGTGAGAAATGAAACTGGCTGGGGTCCTGGCCCCTGGCCGCGGCAGGACGCGGACGGGCTTGCCTTTGGTGCGCCTTTGGCATGCCAGCAGGGTGGCCATCAGGAAATAGTCCATCTCCAGGGGTGTGGCCAATCCGGTATCAGTAGGGTGGGGAGTAAGTAGACTCGCCGCACCATGCAGTCGGTAGCTCGACAATTGTGCAACACAGCAGCAGTTAAATTCAAAAGAATAGGTCAGAAAATGGAGTCAGGCAGCTCCTGCACTGAGGTGCTACAAGGAAAGGAAAGTTAAACAAAAGGGAGCCAGGCACCTCTCCGCATTAAGTGCTACAAGGAACTTAAAAATTCAAAACACTCCGTCCAAGTGATTAAACACTCACATGGGAGTGGAATACACTTTAAAAGAAGTTGCTCCTACCGGAGGTCAAACTATTTCCCATACAAGGCTTATTTTAAGTCCCTATCTTCATTCTTTTCTGCAAAAGGGTGTTGCAGTACCAGTGGTTGGCAATGTGAGGGAGGTGGACTTTCTCCAGGTCTGAGTTGGAGAACATTTACAATTGTTTTGGGCCCTTTTGGCCTGCAGTGACTGCTGAAGTGCAGTTGGTAAATAGTACTGGGCTTATAGTTTTGTAGGTGGGTGTTTGTTCTTCCCCAAATCCCTCCTTAATGCCCCCTTTTCCCTTCCTTATCTCTCTGTAAACCCCCTTACATTTTGTAGTAAGTATTCCCCATTCTCCAGCCACTCCTTCTTGTTTACCTCACATTTACTACAAAAACAAAAGGTGTCCGCAAGCAAGGATCTCTATAGTCTAACCAGAGATCTCTGCATGGAAAACACAGGAGAGGTGAAGGCAAAGTCCTCTACATTTAGGTTTGTGAATAGCATTTTGTGGTACATGAGTAGCATTATTGTACTACTACACACTTACTACAAATTCAGTTTGTGAATAGGGCCCAATGTCTTCCTGAGTCTGCTAACTCACTCCAAAGTACACTTGACTGTCTGCTTGCTGCTCTCAGGACTGTATGACAAAAGATGGCCATAGCACTGAAGCTTACACATGCCCTGGCTCTGCTCTCAATGCAGTGTGGTGAGCCCCCCCTGTATAAGCATTCTGCAGAAGCAGGTGGAGTGGTTGACCTCAAAAGTCGGGCACAATGTATGCAAGAGGCTGGCGGTGCTCAGAATGCCACAGCTCTGGTGAGTGGAGGCATTTTCAATGCACTACCTGAAAGTAACAGGGCTTTAAAATGATTTATTGTACTAAAGTTACTGCAATGTCTGCTTAGGGTGAGGGGGATGTGTTTACAATCCTCCCAGTGGAGTACTCAATCATTTGCCACATGGTGCATTAACCTTACCTGACATGAACAACTTCTGCCAGGTCTCAGAACTCAAATTTAAATTAAAATGTATTGAGAAAGTGTTTAGTTAATTAAAACCAGTGCACATCCCACATCAAGAATAAAAAGAGAACAAGATTAAAAAACTAGCCGGGTATCATACACTTAAACTCAACTACATTTAATCCTACAAGATCATAGTTACAAATAACTTGAAATTTGTTTAAAATAGACTCCAATATTTGGACAGTAGGCAAAAATATCTCAAGGATGTATATGATGTGCTGAAATACTTAATTTATCGTTTCTTGCTAGAATGTTCAGTTAAGTGGCCAGAGAGTACACAGTTCGTCAACTTTGTATTCTCAGATATGTCACCTCTTGATCACTTTTGCCAAATTATCCCGAAAGACAACTTACTCTGGATGTCTGTTGCAGGTGGGGAAAGACAATCATGCTACCAGTGGGGTGCCAGACTTTGACTTTATTTTTCCTGAGCCAAGAATTATAATAACTTGGGTTGCTCCTTAGAAACTTTGACTCTTTCTTTGAAACTTGTCAGAAACTTTACCACACTGACATTTATAGAGCGTGCGCAGGATCAAGAGCTGTGATAAGAGCGTGTCTGCAGGTTTGTATCATGGCTTGGTTAAAAGCCTATTGCAGCATCTTTCTTTGTACTGCCAGCTTGACTGGGCAAATGCAAATGACATGAATCATAGACTCTTCCCCTGCACCACAAAGTCTGCAGTCAACTGACTCACTTTTTCTTAGCCACAGGGGCATTGAGTACAGAGTTGGATGGACTCCCAACCGTAGTCACATAAACTTCAGCTTTGTTTGGTACCCATACCCCTGATCAAAGTATGGCTGTGGCTTCAGCAGTTTATAGGAGTTATTAACTTGCCAGGCATTGGCCCTCTTTATTAGACTGGATTTATCCTCAAGTAAGGAGAGAGATTTAGTCATGCCATTAAGTTGTGCTTTTTTAAACGCTGGGGGATATTTGAGAATTCCACAAGTTGACCACTTGCAATGACTGAAGAGTGACCTCGAACACGGCTCAAAATTTGAGCGTACAGTTCTGTTTGTTTATTTCTTGCCAGTTACTAAACGCCATTGTGTTTTCATCTGCAGATTTAAATCTGTAGCACATCTTAAGGAAAGCACACTTTAGGGACCAGGATTGTTTCAGCAACCCAAACTCAAACAGTTTTTGCCCCTGTGAGGTGTAATTTAGGAAGTTGTACACTGTCTGATAGGCTCTGGTCATTAACAAGTCTAACTGCTTTGTGGTGTTGCCTAGTATGATTTCACACCCACACATAACTGTTGGTAGTAATTTTGCCGACATTGCCTTCTGCAGGAGCATAGACATAGGGCTCTGTAATGGTCTGGCGAGCTTAGTGAAACCCGCTGTTAGGACAATGGCCTTGGTTTTCACTTTTTCCATTTGCGGGCTAGAAGAGCCCCTTGAGTCAATATTAGCCCTAGATTTGTATTTTTCGTCGCAAGTAAGTCTGAGTCCATTGATGTGCAAAGAGCCAGGTGAATTAAGGCCAAATGTGCAATGCATTTTACTGGTCGCAAACGGCCCATTTGGCCGTTTGCGACTGGTAAAATGCATTTTCAAATGTACCAACCCAATTTTGCGAGTCAGTAACCTATTACAGACTTGTAAAATAAGGTTTGCGAGTTGCTATTAAGAAGGGGAGTGCCAAGGGCATTTCTTCCTAATAGCGAGTCGCATTGGTATGTAGGAATGTTTTGCAACCATGAATGCGGTCGCAAAACATTCACATTTTACCACCAATTTCAAATTGGTGGTAAGCCATTCGCAAACAGGAAGGGGCCCCTGGGGGACCCCTTCCCCATTATGAACAGGGGCATCAACATTTTTTCAGAGCAGGCAGTGGTCCTACGGAAACTTTTCATTTTTATTTTTGAAAAGCAACCCATTTTCCTTTAAGTAAAACAGGCTGCATTTAAAAAAACTGCTTTATTTAAAAATCTGTCACAGGCATGGTGGTCTGCTGACCCTAGCAGGCCACCATGCCTGTGAGTGCCGGCCATTCCCGATGGGTTGCAAATTGCGACCTGCCACATGAATATTAATGAGGCAGGTCCCTTGCAACCCATTTGGGAACCGCAAACAGTGTCTCAGATACTGTTGTACATTAGGTTTTGTGACTCAAAAATTGCGAGTCAAGAAAAAATGCAATTTGCAAGTTGCAAACCCTGATGTTCGTACATCTGGCCCTTAGCTTCTTACTGAACATCACAACTTTAATTTTCTTGGGGTTTAATCCAAGTTTGTTCCACAACGTGAAGGCATGAAAGGCATCTAAAAGATGTTGCAACCCAACTGGACTCCTGCTCATTAAAAGTAGATAGTTGGCCTCCAGAATATGGGTTAGTTTTGGTGCATGGGCGTTTAAAGTCCTAAGACAGGGTGGATATATAGATATTGAACAGCAGGGGGTGAGTTCACACCCCTGCTTAAGGCCATTTGTAGTGTATAATTTCCTTGACAATTTTGTACCATCTCCTAATTTCACATGGACCCATGTGTTAGAAAGCGATACAAAAGGGGATGATGGACGGAACGTTTGAGCCAATCAAACACTCACCCCCAGTCAACTGATCTGGGTTTAATCCATCATCATTCTTTAGCTCACTCCACCACCCCAGTTCAGACATGGCCATATGCAAATCAGTCTGACCCTGTGCCTCATGGGAACAGTCCAGCCCGAACTGCCAAGCCATGTCTTCCCTGGACCGGAAACAAGCATCCTAGGACCGGTTTCTGGCATTCCAGCCGTCATCAGCCAGGCTTGCTTGAATCCAGTGGCAAAGTGTGTTAGAATACAGGAGCTGGATAGCTTTCTGTAATTTTTGCGAAAACCCGCAATTTTTTAATTTCTTCCACAGTCGTTCCTATCAAACGATGTCTTTAAGTCTATGAAGCAAGCATATAGGATAGTTTTTTTAGCTAAAGGCCTTTTACATGCTAATTGCAAGGGCAGCTAGATTCAATGAAGTGCTCTGCTCTGCGCGGAACCCTGATTGGTTACAAGGGATTAGGCCCAAGCTCTCAGACCAGTCTGACAGGTCTTGTAATATCAGGCTAGCATAATAGTCAGCTACGACATGTGAAGCATTTTTGCTCAATACGTCTGTGTGTTCATTCTTTGCCAGTCAAATTACCCTTTTATATTCACATTGCAACTTCCTCACCCTTTCTCTTGAGCCATTTGAAGGGGATTTTTCTTACATAGTTGGCATTTCCTTTTTAGACTTTCTTCAGTGAAGTGAAATTTCTCGACAGCCATGGTGGATCTTTCCTTTTGACAGTGACACTGCAAGGAGATTTGTTTTCTGCCATGTTTTTCCATTACTATCTCACAGAATTGGCAGGTCTCAAAACTTCCTATTTTATGGGGGGTGTAGTCTCTCAACTGTCTCTCCATATCTAGTCAAATAAATTCCTAATGTATTCCAATTTGGATTCGGACAGTGCTGTAGCACAGAAAAGGCCCTTCCACAAATTCTTTTGGCTTCCTTGACTCGGGTAACTTATGCATACTTGTGGTTCTGGTGCTGCGGAAACAAATGATGGATGGAATACTGATTGAATCAAACATTCACCCCCAGTCAAGAGATCTGGGTTAAATTCATCGTTCTTTTGTTCACTACACCACCCAGTTTGGACCCAGCCTTATGCAAATCAGTCTTGAGCCTGCTCCTCATGGGAACATTCCAGCCCGAACTGCCTGGCTAGTTTCTCCCTGGACCGGAATCAAGCATCCTGGGACTGGTTTCGGGGTAACACCCCTCATCAGCCAGCACAAATCATGGATGGAATGCTGAATGAATCAAACATTCACTCTCAGTCACTACGCCACCCCAGTCAATTGAAAATTCACTGGGGAGAATGTTTGATTTATTCTGCATTCCGTCCATCATTTTTGCTGCAGCACTTTTCGCCCTAAGCGGGATGGGTATGCCCAGATGTGGGTCACTTGCTCGCTGTGCCACTGGATTCAAGCTAGCCTGGCTGATGAGGGGTGATATACCCCGAAACCGGTCCCAGGATGCTTGTTTACGGTCCAGGGAGGATCCAGCTTGGCAGTTTGGGCTGGACTGTTCCCAACAGGCGCAGGTTCAAGACTGATTTGCACATGTCTGGGTCAAAGCAGGGGTGTTGTAGTGAGCAAATGAATAATGGGGTTAACCCAGATCTCTTGACTGGGGAGAATGTTTGATTTATGTAGCATTCCGTCCATCATTTGTTGCCGCAGTACTTGTGCTTCTGGACCTCCCAGCTGCCTTAAATACAGTCAGCCACCCCGCTCTGATTAACATCTTGAAGGAACAGATGGGCACCAATGGTGCAGTACTAAACTGGTTTGATTCCTATTTGTCTAACTGATTGTATATTGTAAACATAGGGAGCTCTGACTTCTGCAATCCTATCCCCAATGTTGTTGGAGAGATTCTTAGAAACTCTGGTATTCTTAATCAACATGAAGATGATGCCCAGATCTACCTGAAGATTTCATCCCATAAAAACATCCTCATTCTCTCCAACATCCACAAAGAATCCAAACGTGAATCGCTAATCACCACTTAAAACTCAGCCCAAGAAAAACAGAGTCTCTACTAATCTTATGAAAAACTCTAGGCTCCCTATTCAACGGTGGCTGAAATCCTTTTCTCCCTTGAATTGCAAACTGACCACTGAGGAAAATGCCAAATCTATAAGTTTTTTCCATGACAACTGCCTGAATATTCAAAGGCAAATCTCAGCTGTGCCCAAGAGAACCTGCCACTAGTGGAGACTGCACTGGAGCAGAATTTGATATTAGTATTCCAGGTGCAGGTACTTTCCAAGCAGGATTATGGAAATTTACTCCTCTCCTGACTCCCTAAAATGCATCTTGCACCCCTGAGAGCAGCACTTCATGCAGATGCCTGCTTTATTACAGGTCACATAAAATTGGGCAACATCACTCCTATCGTTCAAACTCTACAATGGTTCCCAGTCAAAGCAGGAGACCAATTTAAGACTGCTAGCATCACTTAAAAAGCCCTCCTATCTGGTTGGAAAACTGACAGGTCTTGGTGCTTAATGGGTATCGAGGAATGCTGAATCCCTCTGGCTAGAACATTCGACATTCAGAAACCAGTCTTCTTTACCAGTGAAACAAGGATATGGCACTCCCTCCCACCAGCCCTTCATATCACCTCCAGTATTGCCACATTAAAATGAACTCGAAATCCTCCTATTTAAGAGACACTTTTGAAAAAGCAATGTTTGTCTTTCTTCATCCCCTTCATTGATTTGACCTGTCTTTCCTAATGAGCTAAATTCTGATTCTTTTGTTACATATCTGTTGTTTTATGATGATTTACATGCATAATTGATGCCTTGTTCTATTGTGAAACACTCCAATGCCCTTGAACCATTTTGGTTCTATAGAAAACCACAAAAAAATGAAATGAATAAAGATTAATGACAGGTAAATTGATCAGCCAGAGGGGCATGGGAGAGGTTGAGGGGACTCCCAGGACTCATCCAGGAGGGAAGACTGCAGAACCAACTTCATTGTGCTAATGCCACCTGCTATATGCATCGAGTGAGAACTGTCAGACGCTGCAGCAGCGCTGGCAGCTCCCAGAGGCTGAGTGGTGACAGTGGTGGCTGTTGAATCTTAGAAATAGCCTCTATTCCTCCAGGCTCCCGGGGGATTGCCCAATGTCTGCAATGGCCAGTTTGGTCCATACATGTTAAGATACAGTAAAACAATAATGAACACACTTTTTGCCGGTTATAAAATTTGTATTCATATACTAATTTAAAATGTGTCACACTAGTAAATAGGACAATAAGGCTAACATTTTTAGCCAAAATCAGGCCTTTTTAATGTGTGTATAAATGTATGGTTCTTGTATGAGCTACATTCTACAATCTACTTATTTATGCAGTGCATGACTATAACTTTAACATATATCGTCAAATAGGTTTCCATTGATAAAGACGAGTGGATAAGACATACGTAAGCATGTGCCTTAACCTCGTCAGATGAGTGAACATATTATCCTTATAAGTCTTAAAAAGAGTAATTGTAGATCAGACAGCTGAACACTACCAAAATACTGCATTTTAATTGGTTCCTAGCCGGGCCACCTCTACAATGGAAATTCATATCTGGTGCCTGAGACAAGCATTTTCACATTGTTAACCCACATATCACTACGCCGTCTTCGCCTGACAGCTGCCTGTGAAGATCCCAGGATAAATGACTAGAGTGGCCAGTTAACTCACAAAATGTGCCTGCGCTGTGAGGCATGTTTCTAAAGAAGATTGCTCTCCTTCCTGTGCATAATTCTGGCTATTTACATGAAAAGGGTTCCTGCTACAAGTTCCTGAATTAAGTCTTCAAAAACATTCTTTTCTATGTATTTGTATTATATATTTCGAGTCCCTCGGTCTGTGACAATTGCGTAGTAGTCCATGACACTTTTCAGTGCTTTCAAATAGCTGCCTAATTGTTTGGTGTGATTTACTATGCAGGTCATTTTAATACAAGTTTTAATTATTTACCGTTCAATGTAATCATTTGTAATGTAAATAGAGGCATTTCATAGACAAAAAACATATATATTTAAATGTGGTTTATCACATACTTATATTTTGCTCACAATAAAAATTATTTAAAAACCAGTGCATGTTCTTGCAAGGAGATACACCTACTGATGATCGGGAGTTGGAGAAGTGAAAAGAAAAATGAAACGTCCAAACTGCAACTCATTTTAAGGGGCTCACTTTTATCAGGAACAGACATATATGCATTGTAAAAATGAGATGTCTGGAAATAGTTATTTGAACATCTAATTAATCTACTCCCTCTTTGTTGGGGCAGCTGTTGCGCTTAATAAACCCGTTAATAAACCCGTTAAATGAAAGATTTTTTTAAAAGCCTTTATGTTTACCAAAGTGTTAAGTTTTAATACTGACCCTCAGAAACATTATTTGGTTTTCAAAGTTTATAATGATTTTTGGGAAGGATGTTAAAGTGTGAGCATGCCCTTGTTTGGTTCCATCTTGTGGGGCCTTTAAGGAAATCCTGGCATTGGTATTGCTTGCCCTGTGGTGGCGGTTCGTTCGATGTAAGCATGGTTAGAAATGCCACTGGACATTGCTAAGTGACAGTCCTGCTGCGACATTAAACTTTGTGAGTGCTAGTGTATGTTCTCTATCTGTGCCTTAAATGTCACGAGTCTAAAGACCTATCCCAAAAGGCTATCACTGGAGCAAGCAGGCCTAGATGATGAAACAGAAACAACATCACATAATCAACAAGCAACTGGATAATGTGTGCATGCTGAGAAGAGAGGGACGTGATATCAAACAGAGAGCATGGGCTGCTCAAGTTCCTTGAGTTTTTATTTGGCTTCTATAAGAAACAAACTGATAATACGTTTGCGGTATATCCTAAACAAAGTCTGCATACACCCTCGACTGATAGAGCATTACAAATCAGAACTAAAAACTGTGAATGAACGAAAACTAACCTTTCATGGCACTCCCGATGAAGTCACCAAAGACAGACGAAAGATAGACGAGTGCCTTTGGTTCAACAGCTCGACATAGGCTGCTGAAATAAACACAGGGACCTGGTATACAAGCGAGATATGGCCATATTTATCCAGAAGAAAAAATATGTAAATATCACCGATCAAACCCCACAAAGAATAAAAATGCACACCAAGAGTGGTCGCTGAAAGACTTAAAGCGCATTGAGGATTCGGTGATATAAAATGAGTGCTAACTCGCTCCATAAAATAAGGCAAGGGTTTGTTTAATCCAAAAAACGCTATTTATGATAATACTGTGAGAAATCTAAATCGTGTAGCTTTTTTTTTTTTACACTTTATGTGGTTTATCATGGTTTGTTTAATTTTATTTTAACATTGCTCTTGCGCACAAGTCTTTACGAACCATTAAAACTGAGATGTCGGGCTGTCACTCTTGCCTGACTGGTACTGGATATTCAGGTCTCTTCTTCTGTAAGGGTCACAGGACTTATGCAGCAATAAAGGATTAACGTATGTGGCAAGTGTGATAACATTATGCAGCAAGGAAAGACAAATTATGCGGCCTAATGTGGAACAATCTGTAACAGCACTTGTTCGTAATTTTGTCATTTTAACACCTGTTTATACTTTCTATGCAAAACTGTGCCTTAATAGCACAAGTGTAACACCTGAATACAGCAATCAGCAAGTTAATGGTCATCAGTTGACCTTTGCAGAGAGTCTGCTAGTGATTAGAACCACATTTTGGTGCTATTTTTAGTAACTTTTTAACTGTTTCAGCTAAAAACACATTTTTGGGGGATGAAAATTGCAAATCATGCAGCAGATAGCGCATTATGTGAAAATGTGGTAAATTCATTATTATGCAGTCCCGCCAAGCATATTACTGCCTCTACACCACTGCACCACCACCAGTGAATGGAGGTTCCCTGGCAGCTGCAGCGGGGCAATGGCGGTCTGACCGCCCTAATTGTAATAGGGCGGTCGGGAGACCACCATCGCCGTGCCCCCACGAGCCTTGCATTCCATGGCCCGCAGACTCGTAATCAAGCCCTATGTGTGCTACAGAATGCAGCACACATAGAAAAAGGAAAAACGAGGGGAAATAAAGGTATTTTTCCTCGATGCACCTCCCTTACGCCTCCCCTAGGGAGACGTATGAATCTGAGGCGTTCGAAGGTTTATGAAACCTTGTAAATCTGGGTATGCGTCAGGTTCCATGGATGTTGCGTGGAACAGAGTAATGTGTGAAAGGGGGCCATATTTACAAGGCCATGAAAAGCCATGCAGGGTGGCTTGACGTGGCCTTGTAAAATGGGCAGTCACACTGCGCCGCTGGTGGGTCCAAAAAAGTGACACACCGGCGGCACAATGGGTTGATAAATAAACTCCTGTGCTTCTTGCTCCTATGGTGGTTATATGACAAAATAGTGTGAACACAAATATCATGCGACAGAAACATTTTGTCAAAAATATAGTTTGCCAAAATATCGTCTTTCTATATTTATAATGGAAACATCATAAATATTGTGTCAAAAGATATTGTGAAAGAGAATATCAACCAAGAAAAAGTGAAGAATATAGTTCTTTTTAATAAATAGCACCTTTAAACTAATTTATTTAAAGTAGTTAATTAGTAAAAAATATTTTGTTAAATAAATAGTTTGTCATTTATTTAGCTATATATATATACATATAAATATATATATATATGTATGTATGTATATATATATATACAAAATCCAATTTTGCGGTATTACTGGCGTGCTGCCAGACCGCTGGTGGTGCTCGGAAATTTAGCGCTACCGCTAGCGCTTAGAAATGTACAGCATAATTCCCCAACCGAATAAGATTGAGGAGCCAGCACTCGTTGTCGGGAGGGTTCTCTTGTTTATTGCATGGATTCCAGCAAACACATGGACTCAACAGGGACGCGTTTCAGCAGACAAGCTGCCTTTCTCAACCTAACATGCGCCATATTGGTGCTTCTATTTAAAGCATGCACAACATTAAAACTGAAGATGCACTACTCTATGCACTGATTGGGTAAGTACAGGCATGTGGGCTAACGGTGTTTCATTCAAACCAGCATAATCACAATTAATTGGAAAGAACCGCAACAGTGTAAATCCTGCAAACCAAGTTGCTTTAAGGATTATTTACTATCTGTGCAACAAAGCGATATGCCCTCCAGTTCAACTTATTTTCAAAACCTCCCAACATGCTTCATAATGTTGCAGACAAAACCCGGACTGGATTTATACAAGTCCTCCAATTACAAAAAAAAGGCATCTTCCTAATTGTCTTTCTTTTAAAATTCAAAAGTGCACATTTTACAAGTTAAAAGATCTATTTTGAGCATAATCGTCCACCTTTTCATTTCGTCTGCTCCTTCAAAGTACGTATATATATATATATATATATATATATATATATATATATATATATATATATATGTGGCAGAACAATGGAGAACCCAGGTGGAAGGGTACATTTTTCCCACGAATACCAAGTAATGCCAAGTAATACAGGAATCGTGGCGCCAACTCCCGCAGAGGGCACGACCCCCGGAACAACAAGAAAAAGGAAAACAAGACGGGGCGGCATAAGTAACAAAACAAAAGCAACAGTACACACCGAGGATAACAAGAAGCAAGAGGGGCAATTTCCGCAACTAACGGAGGACCTAACGTTAGTCAATCTATCCAACAGACAATTGACCAAAATAGACAAACAAGTATTGCGAAAAGGACTCACTTTTTGCCCCACCAACCAATGGGATTATGTACAAACAAGAATCTATCTGTATCAATTTATTAGAAAATTAAAATTGAAGAAATTATTTCATGGAAGATCTGAAGTACAGGGAGATAATACAGCAGGACATGTGGAACCCACCGACATCCTAATTGGAGATGATCTATCAGTGTTGAGAACAGTACATGAATTGGGTGAAGAGGCAACTGTAATGGATATGAGTACAACAGAGAATGAGCTTGAATTTTTGGAGCGGATTGATGTTACTCAGATAGGTGCGACCAGTCATTTGAAGAGAAAATCCAAGTATATTCCAAAAACTGCCTTTGACATGATTGACAGCTTTCATGAAGTGGTAATCAAAGACTTGGACATACTAAGAACTAAACATCAAAGAGCTAAAGGAATACCATTTAATGTATCCAAGAAAGAACGGGAGGCTATCAAAGCATTACGAGACGATGTGTCAATAGAAATTAATAGTTAGAAATCAAATTTTCTCTCTGGAAATGTCATTCCATTCATCAACATTCATGTGATTAATATGACTTATTAAATATGCACACAAGTGCTTACACATTCTGAGTAGAGCTTCTATGTTTAATGTTTAAATTAATAATTGACGTATGGGTGGTATATTAATCACATGAATGTTGATGAATGGAATGACATTTCCAGAGGGAAAATTTGATTTCTAACTATCAAGTTATTAGGTGCTCTGTCCCTCTGGATCACTAGAGCCCCTCTCCTTGATTTCAAGGTCAATAGAAATTAAGCCGTCAGATAAAGACGGAAACGTTGTGATTCAAAATAAATTGTCTTATGAGGAGGAAGCATTGAGACGAATGGGTGACACAGTCTGTTATGCTAAAATCACACGTAAAGAGTACAATGATAGCGTTCTTAAGTTTCAGAAGATAACCATGTGGAGAGACAGGGGTATGCTAGATCAGGATGAATTTGGGTTTCTTAAGGTTGATTATCCGGTGATTCCCACATTTTATCATATCCCAAAGCTCCACAAGAACAACAAGAAACCCCCAGGACGACCGATTGTGTCCTCCAAGGGGAGTTTATTGGAGAACACATCGGTCTTGGTAAGCACAGTGTTATGTCCATTTGTATCTGATTTAGTCTCATATGTCAAGGATAGCACAGATTGTATCAAATTGATCTCCAATATTCCATGGGAGGAGGAATTTCTGTTGGTTACCCTTGACATTACAAGTCTCTACACATGTATAGATCACTCGCAGGGACTTGAGGCAGTGGAGACTTTTCTGGGAACTAGACCCCTAAAATTTAAGGAGCATAATCAAATGATACTAGAACTCATGGAATTCTGCCTGTATAATAACATATTTGTCTTTGGAGAGCAGATCTATATCCAAAAACAGGGAACCGCGATGGGCACGTGCTTCGCCCCCAGCTACGCGAATTTATTTGTGTGCTGGTGGGAGAAGCACGTGGCCTGAGCGGGGACGAATGGTGTGTGGGCACAAAAGATAGCTATTTGAGCCCGTTATATATATGATATATTTATTATCTGGAAGGGCTCGAAAGCTGAAATGGAGGAGTACATCAATACATTGAACACCAATAGTTATAATCTACAGTTCTCTAGTAGTATAAGTTCTACAGAAGTAGCATTTTTAGATCTTTTGGTGTATGTAAATGGGAATCAGCTCATGACAAGACTATACCGGAAGCCGACGGCAGGAAATGCCTTTTTGCATTACACCAGTCAACACCCTAGAGGTCTTTTAAACAGCATCCCCTATGTGGAGTTACTCCGCATGAAGCGGAATAGCACCACACAAGAAAGCTATGAGGAAGCCAGAGACGAGGCACTTGATCGCTTCATCTTAAGGGGTTATCCACAAAAAACACTAAAGAGTGCCACAAGTAGAGCAAATCAGAAAACCAGGGGTGAACTCCTGAACAGAAAATTTGAAAGGAAACAGGAAGATGTTTGCAGATTAATTCTGACTTACTCCACCAACTCAGGGGAGATTAAGAAGCTACTTAATAGACACTGGGGTATCTTGCAAACGGATAATGTAATTGGAAGAACTGTTGCTCACCACCCTAGTATTACGTATAGGAAGAACATGTCATTAAAAGACTTGCTTGTACATAGCCATTTCTCAAAGAAAAGTAGGAACCCGCCACAGTTGAGGGGCTTTTACCCGTGCTTGAATTGTAAAGCATGCAAGACAAGCATTAAGGTAAAGGACTATTCAGTTCCAGGCAAGGATTCTAAGAAATAAACTTTGAAATGATTAAACTGCAATTCAGAGTTTGTAGTTTATTGCTTGGTGTGTCCGTGCAACCTAGTGTATATAGGCAGCACGGTGCACCAAGCAAAGAAGAGAATCCTGGAACATATGCAGGCGATAACAAATGGGGATAGAAATTACCCGGTCACCAGACATTTTACAACGCTACATCAGGGAAATAGTAAACTGTTAAGTTTTTTCTATATAGATCAGGTGGAGGCAAAGGAGAGAGGGGGAGACAGGGTGAGGACCCTACGACAATTGGAGTCCAAATACATTATCGAACTGAGAACAAGAGCTCCATATGGTTTGAACAGTGAAGAGGAGCTATGGGTACATGTTGGGTAGAAGGCAACCATGACAACACATTGAATGAAGTACAGGTTATCCGTTAGTGGGTATCTTTAAAAGAATAGGAGAAAATTTGTCAGCTTTTCCTCCGATTGCGATATACGGACAGATCACATTCCAAGAGGATAAAGGGATAGGGAAGGGATGCAGACAGGAATCCATTAGGAGATACAAAAGGGAATGCCCATACAGGGCTTGAATGAAACAGAAATGGAAGGAGATATAGTGGAGTACCATGGATAATAACATCTATATCCTGGGTATCGTGAGAGGACACCTATGTGTAGATAACAACGTTGAGGGAATTCATGGCGAAGGTTGATGTGGCAGATCATCAGTCGCCATGACTTCAATGAGAAAAATGGCAGAAATACAACGAAGCCCATTTAGGGCGAAATAAAATGAACTAGAGATATAAAGACATAGGATGAGTTTGCGGTCAAATATTTACATACATGAAATATCGCAATCTAGTGGTTATTCAATCTGATGATGATGATTTTTTCTTATGAATGCCATGTATATTTGTATACATATATTCTCTCTATGCCTCTAATATGGTTGTTACATCTGTGTATTGTATAAGGGAGACAAGAGCCGTCTCAAGCCCATACAGGGCGAAACGAGGGCTTTAGATCTGTATAAATTAATGAAATTACACAAGCAAAATGTATACAGATACTTGCGATACAACCAGTATCCCATTGAATGTAAAAAGTAAGGGATTTCCTACAATAGTGACATTGTGACATTTACATATGGCCGCCATCAATTTGTAACGCAATGTGGTACGATAGTCCGTTTTTGATGTTCATGTAAATTTTGTAATTGGGTATAAAAGTTCTTTTAAAATGGTGACGCGCTGACATTGACGAAGGCCATGAAGGCTGAAACGCGTTTGTCAGCATGATGGTTTGGGCAGAATAAAGAATTGAAAATGAACTTCGGAGTGCGCTGCATACTTTGCTAACGCGGAGTGTTGCTAGGAGGATATATATATATATCCCCCAAGCACCTGCTCCTCGAATTTGCATATGATTATGGTCCATTGGGACTGAAACGCGTAATGCAGGCTGTGATGCTGCTGGTTTACCTGCTGCAATAAAGACGTTTTGAAACCAATCTCGTGTG
Organism: Calotriton arnoldi; assembly: GCA_963921515.1. NCBI lineage: Eukaryota > Metazoa > Chordata > Amphibia > Caudata > Salamandridae > Calotriton > Calotriton arnoldi. The sequence goes on along the minus strand of CAWUFW010023679.1, from coordinate 33,895 downwards.
GAGGGCTTGACTCTCATGTAGTGAATGTGCATGAGTGTGCGTTGGTATGTTTCAGGCGGTGACGTCACCATCAAGCCCGACCCGTTGTGCTGGGCGTCTATGTTTGTCAAGAGTCATATGGAAGCTATGTAATCGGACGCCCGCCGGCTGCACTGGATTTGCCTCAGAAGATTTGGCTGAGTTTGCGCCACCGCTCACGGGAGGCACATGCCACCGTGGGATGAGGAGGCCTGCCTGCGAATTTTTTGAAAAAAGTTTAGGAATCAGCCAGGGTTTGCAGGAGCACTATCTCTTGCACTACGAGAGTGGAAGACTGACAGGTATGAACAATTTTTTGAAAGAAAAGAAACGCACAAGGAAAATGTGCTTGGGAAATGATCTGAACTTAACCTTGCCCTCTAGCCCTACACGGAAGTTACTCCACATGAGGCATTTTGATGGTATTAATTTCGTCAGAATAATTAACTTTGTAAACAAGTACTCTGGACTAGAGGGAAGTATGCAGTGATTCTCAAATCACTGGTGCAATGCATTATGGACATTGATGTCCTGAGAAATTCAGAACTGTGGACATTGACTTTTCCGACTTGAGTAAAAAATATATGAAACAGTGCAATAGCAGGACATTATTGAGAGTATGGATTGTTGAAATTGGCAAGTCATGTCCGATATAAGTTTAACTGTGGACTGCACATATTGAATACCAGTGTGAGTCACAAAATGTCAAAGAAAGCACCCGCACTTTGTCCTTCCTCTCTGTCTGACTTTATGAAGTATTTAAGTCCCCCGAGCACCTGCTCCTCGAATTTGCATATGATTAAGGTCCATTGGGACTGAAACGCATAATGCAGGCTGTGATGCTGCTGGTTTACCTGCTGCAATAAAGACGTTTTGAAACCAATCTCGTGTGGAGGGCTTGACTCTCATGCAGTGAATGTGCATGAGTCTGCGTTGGTATATATATATATATATATATATATATATATATATATATATATATATATATATATATATATATATATATATATATATTTACACACTTACAAAATATAACAACAAAATCTAAACATTTTAAAATACATTTAATTTTAAACAGTAACAGTAAAATAAAGTGAAAATTACCAAACATATATACATCCAACAAAAATATTTAACCTTATTTAAAAACTAAAATAAACATATAAAAATTGTTTCATGTAATGCTTTACACTAACTATAAAAATACCATACACATAAATATATAAAAAAGAATGAAAATATTTTAACAATTTAAAACATGTTCAAAAATAATATGAACAGAAACAAAAATGAAATTTAGAAATTATATATTAAAAATATTATTCAAAGTAATATAATAAATATATACAAACATGTTTATAATAATATAAACATTTCAAAAAACAAAATATAAGAAAAAAACAAATGGAAATAAACAATATAAAAAATAAAATATATTCACTATACCAACATTAGGGAAACTGTTGGACATCTGAGGGTTAGATTTACTATTCCCACTCCAATTTGCGCAACATTAGGAAATTCACTGGATTTCAGAAGGTTTACATTTACTATTCACACGCAAGTCTAAGCAACAGTAGGAAAAGTGTTGAACTGTGGAGGGGTTATATTTATATTCCCATACGGTAGGGAAAGTAGTGTGGAATTTTGGACAGGATATATTTACTATTTCTACTACAATGTGTGCAACATTAGGAAAAGTATTCGACTACAGAGAGGTTAGATATAATAATCTCACTCCGTCTAAGCAAAAGTAGGAAAAGTGCTGGACTTTGCAGGGGTTAGATTTAATATTCCAACTCCACTCAAAGCAACACTATGGAGAGGGTTGGACTTCAGAGACATTAGATTTACTATTCTTACTACAGTCTAACAGTAAGAAAAGTGTTGGACTTCAGAGCAGTTAACTTTACTATTCCGACTGCAACTCATGCAAACGTAGGAAAGTGTTGAACTTTGGAAGTACTACATTTAAATACCGAAGAACAATACATATTTAAATCATATTTTATATAAAAATGAATACAATATTAACTTAAAAATGACAAAATAGAACAAAATTAATTAATTAAAAATTAAATTAACTTCCCTCCCTACAACCCCCAAAAAGGTTAAACACCCAAATTTATAAAAAACACATTTAAACAAAACGAATAAATTTATACATATATATATATATATGTATTTATATATATATATTACAAGTAGTATTATTAAAAACATGTAGCAATAAAATAATACATTTATTGATACTGCTGTGTTGTAAGTGTTACTTTTGCACAGAAGATCCTGTCAGGATACTCTGACAAAAGGGCAGAGCAAATCAATGAGCTGACAGTCAGACATACTAGTATAGGGGAAAACAGAGTGAAGATACTGATGATGCAAAATAATATTATGTTTGCTGTTCTGCATAGAGAGGCAAAGAAGGTCAGGTTCCACAGTTAAAGACAACCTGAGTGAAGGTAGAAATAAAAGCCCACTGGTTGCTTCCTTCAGAAAACTATTGCCATCTTGCAGTAGAAATTGAGATTGAAAGCGATCATCTTATGAGAGTAAGTACCGTATATTATGGAGGCCATCTTTAATAATAAGGGCACATCTAACACTGTACACCACATTGAACGGTGAGGACTGGTGCGTGTGTGATGAAGTGGTCAGGCTCTACAAGCTGCTCTACCAGGGTAAGATCTGCAGTGACAATAAAATGAATGTGCACCAATTGCCTATATAACCTCATCCAGCTAGTACGTTTGGTGGAAAAGATCAGTACAGTAACAGCATAACATACGTCGGAAGTTAAATTATTTATTTGTATCTATTAAAATCATATCCAATAAAATAGAAAAGAACAATAATCATAAAATGTATTTCCTGTGACATAAAACCATAAAACAGCCAGTCCTCGATTACAGAACCTTAATGACATTTAGGGCCTGATTATGAGTGTGGTGGTGCAGCGCCGGGTCCGCCCCGCCGCCACTCTGCCAAACTCCTGGTCGGCTGCCCACCAGATTATGAGTATTTCTCGTGTCTGGCGGGCTCTTTTTTTACGTTCACACAATGGTGCCTCTAAAAATGGGTACTGCAATGGGAATGCCAAAAACAGATACTGCATGGCATGGACTGTAACGTCCATGCTCTGCAGGAACTGGTGTGCATTTACACAGGGGGGACCATGCTGTGCCCCCCTGTGTGCATCCACATGGCGTGAGAGGGGGCCCTGTAGGTCCCCTTTGTTTCCTCTCCGCCATGGTTTTCATGGCAGTGGAACTGCCATGAAAACCATGGCAGAGAGGAAACTCGTAATATGCTTGGCGGTACTGCATACTGCGGCCTCCTGACTGCCGCAACACCACCAGGGAATGGCAGTTCCCTAGAGGCTGTGGCAGGAAAATGGCAGTCTGACCGTCCTAATTGTAATAGGGCAGTAGGAAGGCCACCACCGCCGTGCCCCCATGGGTCTGGTGGTCCGTGGACTGCCAAACTCATAATAGAGCCCTTAGTCACAGTTGTTTCCTAGCATATCAAACCATAAAAAGTGCCATAAAATAAAATTACTTTTATGATGTCTCACTGTAGCTTAGTAGCCTGCTTACCATTGTTAAAACACTGCACTACACATCAAGCATTCTTGTTAGATTCCCCAAATTGTAGTATGACCCAATTCAAGGAACATCAGGGCTAGAAATTTTGACAATTTCAAGATCAGGACACAGACAGACAATAATGTTCTATCGATTTCAATGATTTATGCCACAAGTGGCAAACATATAATTTGCTGCCAAGCCCTTCCACCCACCTTCTAACTGTATCATAGAAAGATATTCAAAGAAAAATGCATTGCTTGTTTAATAGAGACTGTAAGGTTGAAGTCTAACTAGGCCTGTTCCCAGATTGAATATGTTTCTTGTAAGTAATTTGGGGCCTAATTAACAGAGCCCTTTTGGATGATGGCAAAAGGACTTTTCCTTATGTACAACAGCCCTTTTTGTGCATTGGAAAATTCTTTCTGACTCTTGAAAAGACTTTTACAATTCTTTCTGAATCTCAATTCTGATTCAGAAAGGAATGTACCAATGGTTTACGGCTGCAGTTGTAGTTGCAGATCATTAATGAGTTACCGCCCAGAGTAGGGGTGGTAACTGATTCACAAAGGAGAAGAGACCCCCTTAGAGGAAACAGCTATTACAATGCAGTCTAAACTCTGCATGCCATTATGAAAGCTTAACAACGCATCATAGGGGAAGGCCGTGTTAGGGTTTAGGGTGGGCTGTTGTTTTTTTGTTGAGATGGGAAGAATTTAGGGTTTAGGGGGTATGGGGTTTTGGGTGACAAAGGAATTCTTAGGGTTTAGGGTGGGTGGGGGTTTTTGGTATGCAAGGGATTTTTTAGGGTTTAGGGTGGGTATGGGTTTTTGGATCGCAAAGTATTTTTTATGGTTTAGGGTGTGCATAGCTTTTCGGGTGGTAAGGGATTTTTTAGTGTTGAGGGTGGGTATGGGTTTATGAGTGGAACAGGACTTTTTAGGGTTTAGGGGTATGGGCTTGTGGGTGGCAAGGGACATTTTAGGGTTTAGGATTGGTATGGGCTTTTGGGTGGCAAGGGAATTTTCGGGTTTAGGATGTGTATGGGTTTTTGAGTGGCAAGGACATTTTTAGGGTTTATGGTGAGTATGTGCTTTTGCGTGGTAAGGGAATGTTTAGGGTTTATGGTGGGTATGGGGTTAAGGTTTGAGGGCTGTCAAGGGAAATTTTTATTTTTTATTTTATTACATATAAATATGTGCATATATAACAATAAGTATGTTTTTACACATATATATATATATATATATATGTAAAAATATATACACACATACATACTTATAAGTATGTGTGTATAAAAATAAATACAAATATATAAATATTTTTTTTGAAAGCACATATGCTTTTACCACGCATGCCGAAAATGTAAGAATTTCGCAGATAACTATAAAGCCTTCATATATATATATTTTATATATATTACCTACTGGCGGTCGTTTTGCGAATCTTCAAAAAATTTTGCACCAATTATTCTTGTTGTGCATGAAAAGTTTTAGGGTAATCCGTCAAGAGGGGGCCAAGAAAAATGGGGGGTCAAAAAAGTGTGTTTCCCATGTTAATTTCCATAGGGATTTTCAACATGACTACAGCCCGAACCACTAAAATTACACCAAATTTGGCAGAAAGGTAGCTCTTGATCCAGAAAGTGTGAGTTTTGCTATTTGGTGTAAATCCATCTAGCAGTTTTTGAGTTATTGAAATAAATCCAAATTTGGATATCTAGGGCAGCGAACCCTTCCGATCTCGTGCTGAGATCTAATTGGCTGCCAACACTTCAATCACGAAGTTTTGGCAGTCACCTTGGGTCTCAGCTTCAGCCGTGTCCCAGAAAAAACATAAAAAAAGAAAGGTGGGCAGGGTAGGAATACCCTGACCCCTTAGCTCTGGTTGTGGGGTCTCAGAGGGCAAAAAAGCATTTTTTTTAGTTTATGCTGAAATTCATGGAGGATCCGCGAATTCGGTGACATTTTTTTAAAAAAAAGAACAAGCACCGGCTTCCATGCTTGTTTTGGAAAAAGCCCCCGGGTGGGCCAGGTCCCAGGGGCATGTGCAAATATAAAAAAAATAAAGAGGGGGTGCCTGGGAGCCCCCCTCTTAGGGCATATTTATGCCCCAGGAACCACCACCTCCCGGGGCTTATGATTGTATTATGGGGGGCCGTGTGGACCCCACCCAGGCCCTGGGAACCGCCACCTCCCCAGGGCTAACTACAAAGAAATTGGGGGACTCACAGACCCCTGTGCCCCGGGGATCACCACCTCCCCGGTGCTAAACTGTTCATAATGGGGGGCCTCGCGGACCACCCCACGCCCCACTGACCACCCCCTCCCCAGGGCCAAATTAAAAATTTTAAACTGAGAGGTGAGCCACGTGCCCCCCCTCCCGGGCCATATCCAGCTCCAGGGACCACCACCTCCCTGGGGCCAGACCATGAACTACCAAAGAGGGTGGCCATGCACCCCCCCACCTGGAACCATACAGAGCACTGGGGACCACCACTCCCCAGGGCCGACTCATGCTATGTACCAGGGTGCCCACCCAGGGACATAGCTGTTTGCTGTGGTTTGGCAGGAGCTTTGACAGCCCCGCCAAGTCAGAGCAAACAGAAACTCTGCTCTCAGCAAGCAGGAGATCTGAAACCGCTCCCACTTGCTGAGAGTGGAGTTTTCATCTGTTTCCAGACAAAAGGATTGCTCACGCAGACAGGGAGCTGCATGTTTAGCAGCTCCCTGTCTGCGAGAGTAATGCCGGCTTCCACAGGAGGTGGGGAGCCAGCAGGTACTGTGGGGGCCTTGAGGCTCCCTCACAGTCCCAAATGGATGTCTTTGGGTGCCCTGTGTGGGACTAGGGCACCCACAATCAAGAGGCCTGGCCGCTGGGGATGGGGACCCCAGGGCTGAAATTGGCCCAGGGAGGGGGGCTGCGTGGCTCCACTCCCTCATTGAAATTACTGCAGCCCCCTCATTATAGAATGGGATGCAGCTTGGTCAGAAAGATTGGGGGGGTGAGCTTCGGGTTTCCTGATAATCACACTGTCATATAATGTTAAAATACATTATGGGACAAGCAGGGTGCAAAGAGGGACTTAAGGGACAGGAATGCAGATTGGTATGAGTACTAAGTGAGAGTAACACAATAATTTGTAAAATAATCAACATTTGTTTAGGAGTTTCAAAACAGAGATGAGAGAGAGAGTATGTGTGTGCTTTTGTCAATGGGCCTGATTCACAGAACTAACTTACGTCAAAATGCACTTACTCATTTGAATACCAAAATGAGTAAGTGTATTCTGTGAATACCAAAAAGTACTAACTTTACGTTTTTGACGTAAGTTAGTTCTGTGAATCAGGCCCAATGTGTATATGCAAAAATTCCAGATGAAATCCAACAGACACCTCACCATACCTGACTGAAAGCATCTGTACCCACACACAGATGCACTCAGGAATTCATCCAACCACTCATAGACCCACTCAGAGACTGATGTACTCACTCAGAGACCCACTCAGAAACTCATGCACTCACTTACAGACCCACTTACACACTCATGCACCCACTCAGAGACTCACTCAGACACCCACGCACCCACTCACAGACTCACTGAGAGACTCATGTACTCACTCACAGACTCACTCAGAGACTTGTACCCTCACTCACGAACCCACTCAGACACTCACGCACCCACTCACAGACCCACTCAGAGACTCATGCACCCAATCACAGACCTGCTCAGACACACACACCCACTGACAGACCTACTGAGACACTCATACACTCACTCACAGACTCACTGTCAAAGGTTAGTGGTTATAGTTAGGAAATAAAATTTAAAAAAAACCTTAGAAATTCACTTAAAAACCAAAGGTTAGAGGGACATTATAGTTAGGAAACAACATTAAAAGAAACCTTAGAAATTCACAGAAAAAAAACAAAGATTACAAGGACATTTTAGTTAGGAAATAGAATTTAAAAAAATGTAGAAATTCACTGAAAAAAACAAAGGTTACAGGGACCTTATAGTTAGGAAATAGAATTTAAAAATCAGTGAAATTCTGCAGTTATAGTCAGCTGAGCTAACTATAACTTATGCCCCCGCAATGCACTGCTTATGACCTCACATATTACATCACTAATGACATGGTCAGAGACATCTCTGATGACATCACTGATGACATCATCCACAGAAGCACTCCAACACCCACTCATATCCCTATACAACCTCTCATATACCCACTCACACACCCACACAACCACTCACAAACCCATTCACAGACCCAAACAAGTACTCACATAAGCACTCACTTGTCCACAGAGCTACTTACACCCACCTCATTCACTCATACAACTACTCACACACGCACTTATTGCCTATACAGCCACTCACATACCCACTCACTCAACCATACATCCTCTCCACACAGCCACTTACTCATCCTTATAAGCACTCGCTCACACACCCACACAAACACTCACATACCCATTCACATGGCCATATAAGCACTCACACATCCACTCACTCACGCATACAGTCACTTACACAGCCAGTCACTCACTCATACAGCCATTCAGATGCCGACTCACTCATCCATAGTCCCTGACACACCCACCCATCCACATATACAGCCACTCACACAGCCACTCACTCACCCATACAGTCACTGGCACACCTACCCACTCACCAATACAGTCACTCACACAGTCACACACTCACCCACACAGCTACTCACACACCAACATATGCACCCATACAGCCACTGACACACAGACTCACACACCCATACAGGCACTCAGACACCCACGCACACATATATACACACAGTCCCACTGACACTCACATAATATATGTTAGAAATACTATCACTCATTAGTAGTACAGAAAGTATATATTTTAACTTTTGTATTACCTGGGTATATATGTTTAACACTCATAAACGTTTATAAAACACTCACATTCACTAGATGATGTAATCAGTGATGTCATCAGTGATGTCATTTGAGATGTCACTGACCATGTCATGAGTGATTTAAAATGTGAGGTCATAAGCAGTACATTGTGGGGGCGTACGTTATAGTTAGCTCAGAATTTCACTGGTTTTGTATGAGTGAAATGTGAGCCTAACTATAACGTCCCTGTAACCTTTGTTTCTTTCAGTGTATATATATATATATATATATATATACACACACGCACACATATATATATATATATATGTGTGTGTGTGTGTATATATATATATATATATATATATATTCACTGAAAAAACCATAGGTTTCAGGCACATTATAGTTAGAAATTAGCATTTAAAAAACCTTAGAAATTCACTGAAAAAACCACAGGTTTCAGGGACGTTACAGTTAGTTGCACATTTCACTCGTACAAATCCAGAGAAATTTGGCCGTTATAGTTAGTTGAGCTAACTATAACTCGTGCCCCCGCAATGCACTGCTGATGACGTTACATATTACATTATTCATGACATGGTCAGTGACATCACTGATGACATCTCAAATGACATCACTGATGACATCACTGAATCTGCCAGGAGGCGCGTTTACAGAGTGGTGGAGAAAGGGGGCATGGCCCCCGAAAACGTCTTAGCAATCCTACTGTGTGGGACTTACTGGAGGTAACAAGAGGGGTACTTGGCCCCCAAGGACATCCTTGGGGGCCAACTACCCCTCCTATTACCTCCAGTAAGTACCACACAGCAGGATTGCTAAGTTCTCATAACAGGCCATGCCCCCTTTGCCCACCACTCTGCAAACGCACTCCCTGGCATGCTCTTGGATGGGGATTGAAGTCCCCTTCACTGCTAGGGGTCCTTAGGGGCCAACTAGCCTACCCTTACCTCCAGTAAGCCCCACACAGTGGGATTGCTGAGAGGTAGACAGAGGCCACGCCCCCTTTCTCCACAACTCTGCAAATGCACCTCCTGGCGCGCTCTTGGTTGGGGGATGAAGTCCCCTTTCCTTATGAGGGTCCCTGGGGGCCAACTAGCCCACCAGGTACCTCCAGTAAGCCTCCTTTTTACACCACTCTGCAAACGCGGATCCTGGCGCACTGCTGCACGGGGGATGAAGTCCACTTGTGTCCTGAGGTACTCAGGACACAAGAGGACCTCATCGCCCCACTAGCAGTGCGCCAAGAGGCGTGTTTTCAGTGATGTAAAAAGGGGCGTGGCCTCGGACCACCTCTCTGCAATCCAGCTGTGTGGCGCTTACTGGAGGTACCTGGTGGGCTAGTTGGCCCACAGGGACACCCAGTATTCAAGGGGACTTAATTACCCAACTTAGAACGCGCCAGGGGGCGCATTTGTAGAGTGATGCAGGGAGGGGGCGGGGCCTCTGGCGAGATGCCGGCTTTTTTAAAAATATATTTTTAGAAGTGGGGCTGTGTGGCCCCCCCTTCTTTCCCCCAGGGCCTGCCACATTTAAAAAAAAAAAATGGGAAGGGGGCCGCGCGTCCCCCTCCCGAGGCCAATTATGGCCCCGGGGACCCCATCCCCAGGCCATGGCCACAAATATTTTTTTTATTTTTTAATGGAGGGGGGCCATGTGGCCACCCTCCTGAGGCATTTATCTGCCCCGGGGACCCCATCCCCCAGAGCATTGCCTCTTTTTTTTGTTTTTTATTCCGAAGGGGGGCTGCACGGCCCCCCCTTCCCTGGGCCAGTTCTGGCCCCGGAGACCCCATCCTCCAGGGCCTGGCCTCCTTGATGGGGACCATGGGGGGAACCGCAATGCCCCCACGGTCCCTGCCGGCTCCCCGCCTCCTGCGGAAGCTGGCATTGCTTTTGGGCAAGGGGAGCTGCTGACATGCAGCTCCCCTTGCCCAAAAGGAATCTGCTTTGCTTCGTTGAAGCGAGAGCAGGTTTCCTGCACTCGCTTCAACGAAGCAAAGCAGGAGTTTGCTATGGCAGGGCGGGAGCCGTGTTCCCGCCCTGCCATAGCAAACAGCAATGTCCCGGGGGTGGGCACCCCGGGACATTGCAAGAGCCGGCCCTGAGGGGGTGGCGGTCCCCAGGACCATAGAGGGCTCCAGGAGGGGGTCCACACGACCCCCTCCCAGCATTTTCAAAGCCCCGGGGAGGTGGTGGTCCCCGGGGCCCGGGTGTCCGCAACGGAACCCCATATTTAAATAATTAGTGCCCCGGGGAGGTGGTGGTCCCCGGGGCTGTGTGGGGGGGCAGGGGCCCCCCCACACTTTTTTATTTTAATTTAAGCCCCCTGGAGGTGGCAGTCCCCAGGGGCTTGAGATGGCCCGCGAGGCCCCCCCACCCATATTGATGAATGCCCCAGGGAGGTGGCAGTCCCCGGGGCAGCATGGGGGGGCAGGAGCCCCCCACACATTTTTTTAGAAGCCCCGGGGAGGTGGCAGTCCACGGGGCTGCGGTGAGGCTGCGTGCCCCCCGCACATAATGAATAAAGCCCCTGGGAGGTGGTGGTCCCTGGGGCTGTGGGGGCCCCCGTGGGCCACCGCTAATTAACATTGCATTGCCCCCAGGACCTGGCCCACTCAGGGGCTTATACAAAACGAAGCGCGGAGCCCCTGCTTTGTTTTTTTGGGGTTTTTTTCTCAGCCGGATTCGCGCACCCAGTGCGATTTCGGATGATTTTTATTTAAAAAAAATGCTTTTTGGTGGTCAGGGTGTTTCTACCCTGCCCACTTTTCTTGTTTTTTATCCTTTTTTCTACTGTTTTCTTGTGACTCGGTTACCGAGTCACAAGATGGCTGCCAATACATTCTGGTTTGGAGTGTTAGCAGCCAATCAGAATCGCGAACCCTCCTCGGTGCTCAGATATTGATATTTTTATTTTTTGAATTTCTCAGCAACTACTGAACGGATTTACACCATTTTTTTTAAAAAGCACGCTTTCTACACCAAGACCTACCTTTTTGCCAAATTTGGTGTAATTCCGTTCAGCAGTTCAGGCTGTAGCTTTGTTTAAAGTTCCTATGGAAATTAACATGGAGAAAACATGTTTTGGGACCCCCCTTTTTTCTCGGCCCCCCGATTGACGAATCACCCCGAAACTTTCAGGACAGGACCTGACCTGAGTGAACCTTTTTTTGGGAAACTTTCGTGAAGATTTGTCAAACGGCGCCAAGGATATTAGCAAAAGAAAAAACGCTTTTCCTATGGCAACTAGGCCCTAACTATAACTACCTACTAGCGACCGCCAGTAGGTAATGTGTATATATATATATATATATATATATATATATATATATATATATATATATATATATATATATATATATATATATATATATATATATATATATATATCTACTGGCGGTCGCCAGTAGATAGTTATAGTTAGGACCTATTTTCCATAGGAAATCCGCAACATTCTATTTGAAATAACGTTGGCGCCGGTTGACGAATCTTCGCAAAAGTTTCCAACTTGTTGGGGCGCTCCGGTCCGCTCCTATCCTGAAAGTCTCGGGTGATTCGTCAAGCAGGGGCCGAGAAAAATGGGGGTCCCAAAACGTGTTTTCCCCATTCATTTTTCCATAGGAGCCTTTAGTCGCAGCTACAGCCCGAACTGCTGAACGGAATTACACCAAATTTGGCAAAGAGGTAGCCCTTGGTTCAGTGTCGTGCCTTTTGCTTAAATGGTGTAAATCCGTTCAGTAGTTCCTGAGAAAATCAAAAGTAAAATCACATATATATCTGGACGGAGCCTAACCACACATGTCATTGTGAGATCTGATTGGCTGTCAGCACTTCATCCTGGAATTGCTGGCAGCCATCTTGAGACCAATATACATGATAGTACCCCATTGAAATGCATTGTAGTGAATCAAAGATTTTGAGGGTTACCAAAAGGAGAACTATAAAGGGTGATAACAGACTTTAGTTACATTAGAATTCATTTGTTGATGGTACCATACTAATTTCAGGAATTGTGGTGTGTTCTAAGGTGATTTTACCCTGTGAAAAACCTTCTGCTGGGATATCATGAATCATGTTTGAGAGAAAACTATTTTCACATGCTTGTCCCATAGAGTTTTCGAAGGTGCTCCAGAAGCTAAAATGAGAGCATATTTTCTGTAAATTCACATTATCTTTCTCAGAACATGTACATCCAACAAGGGCAGAGACTGTCAGTTGATTCCTTTGTGTTCTACTGCAGCTTCCCAGAGTGTTCTAAAGAACAACTAGAGTGCTAACAGCCTTACTTATGACAAAAGTATGGCACACCTGAAGCCATCTTGATTGGAATAAACTGGTAACACTTAAAACATTTAATTTAAAAAGGAACAAAATGATGGGGTTCATTTTGTCATAGAAATTATGGTTAGTGCTGTAGAAAGAAAAATTAGGACATGTTTCAAGTGTGATCTCAAATATCTTCCTGTTATATTTCAACAGGAGCAGCCTGCCAGTTGATGCCTTTGTGTTCTACTGCAGCTTCCCAGAGTGTTCTAAAGAACAACTAGAGCGCTAACAGCCTTACTTATGACAAAAGTATGGCACACCTGAAGCCATCTTGATTGGAATAAACCGGTAACACTTAAAACATTTAATTTAAAAAGGAACAAAATGAGGGGGTTCTTTTGAAATAGAAATTATGGTTAGTGCTGCAGAAAGAAAAATTAGGGCATGTTTTAAGTGAGATCTCAAATCCTCTTCTATTTCATTAGAAAATTCTGACATGCAGACTGAAACAATCACTTTCAATACCAGCAGCAGACTTCCAGTTAACTCCCTGGTGAGCAGTAGCTTTAGTACAGTGATCTAATGAGCAACTAGAGTGCTAACATTCTGAATTTATGGCAAATGTGAGACACATCTGAATGCCTTCTTGATGGAATCAAAGTAAAAACTGAAAGCATTTCCTACTGAGGAGACTGCAGTAAATGAGGAAATTAGGAAACTTCATAACAAAGAAGTCTTCCAAGATGGCCACCAGTGAAAAAAGAGCCCAAATGTAGCACAAATATTACCCAGATGTAGCCCACATATAGCCCAATGACAAAAGTGTGCAAAACACTTTTTATTTTTAGTTTTTTTGCAGTTTTATGTAGTGCAGACTGGTCAGGTATTGGAGCGTTGCATCTTAAAACATGACCCCCTACACTACAAAAACACCACTGCACTACCCTAAACCCTAAACCACTACCCCGAGCACGACCCCCTACACTACACAAGCACCACTGCACTATCCTAAACCCTAAAACACTACCCCCAGCATGACCCCCTACACTACACAAACACCACTGCACTACCCTAAACCCTAAACACTACCCCCAGCACGACCCCCTACACTAGCCAAACACCACTGCACTAACCTAAATCCTAAAACACTACCCCCAGCACGACCCCCTACACTACCCAAACACCACTGCACTACCCTAAAACATGACCCCCTACACTACACAAACACCACTGCACTACCCTAAACCCTAAAACACTACCCCCAGCATGACCCCCTACACTACACAAGCACCACTGCACTATCCTAAACCCTAAAACACTACCCCCAGCATGACCCCTACACTACACAAACACCACTGCACTACCCTAAACCCTAAAACACTACCCCCAGCACGACCCCCTACACTACCCAAACACCACTGCACTAACCTAAATCCTAAAACACTACCCCCAGCACGAACCCCTACACTACCCAAACACCATTGCACTACCCTAAAACATGACCCCCTACACTACATAAACACCACTGCACTACCCTAAACCCTAAAACGCTACCCCCAGCATGACCCCCTACACTACACAAGCACCACTGCACTACCCTAAACCCTAAAACACTACCCCCAGCATGACCCCTACACTACACAAACACCACTGCACTACCCTAAACCATAAAACACTACCCCCAGCACGACCCCCTACACTACCCAAACACCACTGCACTAACCTAAATCATAAAACACTACCCCCAGCACGACCCCCTACACTACCCAAACACCACTGCACTACCCTAAAACATGACCCCCTACACTACACAAACACCACTGCACTACCCTAAACCCTAAAACACTACCCCCAGCACGACCCCCTACACTACACAAGCACCACTGCACTACCCTAAACCCTAAAACACTACCCCCAGCACGACCCCCTACACTGCCCGAACACCACTGCACTGCCCTAAACCCTGAAACACCAGCCCCTGCACGACCCCCTACACTGCCCGAACACCACTGCACTGCCCTAAACCCTGAAACACCACCCCTAGCACGACCCCTACACTGCCCGAACACCACTGCACTACCCTGAAACACCACCCCTTCACGACCCCCTACACTGCCCGAACACCACTGCACTGCCCTACACCCTGAAACACCACCCCCAGCACGACCCCTACACTGCCCGAACACCACTGCACTGCCCTAAACCCTGAAACACTACCCCCAGCAAGACCCCTACACTGCCCGAACACCACTGCACTGCCCTAAACCCTGAAACACCAGCCCCAGCAAGACCCCCTACACTGCCCGAACACCACTGACCTAAACCCTGATACACCACCCCAGCACGACCCCCTACACTGCCTGAACACCACTGCACTGCCCTAAACCCTGAAACACCACCCCCAGCATGACCCCCTACACTGCCCAAACACCACTGCTCTGCCCAAAACCCTGAAACACCAGCCCCAGCACGACCCCCTACACTGCCAGAACACCACTGCACTGCCCTAAACCTTGAAACACCAGCCCCAGCACGACCCCCTACACTGCCCGAACACCACTGCACTATCCTAAACCCTGAAACACCAACCCCAGCACGACCCCCTACACTGCCCGAACACCACTGCACTGCCCTAAATCCTGAAACACCACCCCTGCACGACCCCTACACTGCCCGAACACTACTGCACTGCCCTAAACCCTGAAACACCATCCCCAGCACGACCCCCTACACTGCACGAACACCACTGCCCTAAACCTGAAACACCACCCCCAGCAAGACCCCCTATACTGCCCGAACACCACTGCCCTAAACCCTGAAACACCACGCCCAGCACGACCCCCTACACTGCCCGAACACCACTGCACTGCCCTAAACCTTGAAACACCAGCCCCAGCATGACCCCCTACACTGCCCGAACACCACTGCACTACCCTAAACCCTGAAACACCAACCCCAGCACGACCCCCTACACTGCCCGAACACCACTGCACTGCCCTAAACCCTGAAACACCACCCCCTGCACGACCCCCTACACTGCACGAACACTACTGCACTGCCCTAAACCCTGAAACACCATCACCAGCACGACCCCTACACTGCACGAACACCACTGCACTGCGCTAAACCCTGAAACACTACCCCCAGCAAGACCCCCTACACTGCCCGAACACCACTGCACTGCCCTAAACCCTGAAACATCACCCCAGCAAGACCCCCTACACTGCCCGAACACCACTGCCCTAAACCCTGAAACACCACCCCCAGCAAGACCCCTACACTGCCCGAACACCACTGCACTGCCCTAAACCCTGAAACACCAGCCCCAGCATGACCCCCTACACTGCCCGAACACAACTGCACTGCCCTAAACCCTGAAACACCACCCCTGCACGACCCCTACACTGCCCGAACACCACTGCACTGCCCTAAACCCTGAAACACCACCCCCAGCACGACCCCCTACACTGCCCGAACACCACTGCACTGCCCTAAACCCTGAAACACCACCCCCTGCACGACCCCCTACACTGCCCGAACACTACTGCACTGCCCTAAACCCTGAAAAACCACCCCCAGCACGACCCCCTACACTGCACGAACACCACTGCACTGCCCTAAACCCTGAAACACTACCCCCAGCAGGACCCCCTACACTGCCCGAACACTACTGCACTGCCCTAAACCCTGAAACACCACCCCCAGCACGACCCCCTACACTGCACAAACACCACAGCACTGCCCTAAACCCTGAAACACTACCCCCAGCAAGACCCCCTACACTGCCCGAACACCACTGCACTGCCCTAAACCCTGAAACATCACCCCCAGCAAGACCCCCTACACTGCCCGAACACCACTGCCCTAAACCCTGAAACACCACCCCCAGCAAGACCCCTACACTGCCCAAACACCACTGCACTGCCCAAAACCCTGAAACACCAGCACCAGCACGACCCCTACACTGCCCGAACACAACTGCACTGCCCTAAACCCTGAAACACTAGCCCCAGCACGACCCCCTACACTGCCCGAACACCACTGCACTGCCCTAAACCCTGAAACACCACCCCCAGCACGACCCCTACACTGCCCGAACACCACTGCACTGCCCTAAACCCTGAAACACCAGCCCCAGCACAACCCCGTACACTGCCCGAACATCACTGCACTGCCCTAAACCCTGAAACACCAGCCCCAGCACGACCGCCTACACTGCCCGCAAACCACTGCACTGCCCTAAACCCTGAAACACCACCCCAGCACGACCCCCTACACTGCCCGAACACCACTGCACTGCCCTAAACCCTGAAACACCACCCCCAGCAAGACCCCCTACACTGCCCGAACACCACTGCACTAAACCCTGAAACACCACCCCCAGCAAGACCACCTACACTGGCCGAACACCACTGCACTGCCCTAAACCCTGAAACACCACCCCCTGCATGACCCCTACACTGCCCAAACACCACTGCACTGCCCTAAACCCTGAAACACCACCCCTGCACGACCCCTACACTGCCCGAACACCACTGCACTGCCCTAAACCCTGAAACACCACCCCTCAGCACGACACCCTACACTGCCCGAACACCACTGCACTGCCCTAAACCCTGAAACACCACCCCCAGCACGACCCCTAAACTGCCGGAACACCACTGCACTGCCCTAAACCCTGAAACACCACCCCCAGCACGACCCCCTACACTGCCCGAACACCACTGCACTGCCCTAAACCCTAGAACACTACCCCCAGCATGACCCCCTACACTGCCCGAACACCACTGCACTAAACCCTGAAACACCAGCCCCAGCAAGACCCCCTACACTGCCCGAACACCACTGCACTGCCCTAGACTCTGAAACACCAGCCCCAGCAAGACCCCCTACACTGCCCGAACACCACTGCACTGCCCTAAACCCTGAAACACCAGCCCCAGCATGACCTCCTACACTGCCCGAACACCACTGCACTGCCCTAAACCCTGAAACACCAGCCCCAGCACCACCACCTACACTGCCCGAACACCACTGCACTGCCCTAAACCCTGAAACACCAGCCCCAGCACGACCCCCTACACTGCCCGAACACCACTGCACTGCCCTAAACCCTGAAACACCAGCCCCAGCACGACCCCCTACACTGCCCGAACACCACTGTACTGCCCTAAACCCTGAAACACCAGTTCCAGCATGACCCCCTACACTGCCCGAACACCACTGCACTGCCCTAAACCCTGAAACACCACCCTCTGCACCACCACCTACACTGCCCCAACACCACTGCACTGCCCTAAACCCGGAAACACCACCCCCTGCACCGCCCGAACACCACTGCACTGCCCTAAACCCTGAAACACCACCCCCAGCACGACCCCCTTTACTGCTCGAACAACACTTCACTGCCGCAAACCCTGAAAAACCACCCCCAGCACGACCCCCTACACTGCCCGAACACCACTGCCCTAAACCCTGAATAACCACCCCCTGCACGACCCCCTACACTGCCCGAACACCACTGCACTGCCCTAAACCCTGAAACATCACCCCAGCAAGACCCCCTACACTGCCCGAACACCACTGCCCTAAACCCTGAAACACCACCCCGAGCAAGACCCCCTACACTGCCTGAACACCACTGCACTGCCCTAAACCCTGAAACACCAGCCCCAGCACGACCCCCTACACTGCCCGAACACAACTGCACTGCCCTAAACCCTGAAACACCACCCCCTGCACGACCCCCTACACTGCCCGAACACCACTGCACTGCCCTAAACCCTGAAACACCACCCCCAGCACGACCCCCTACACTGCCCGAACACCACTGCACTGCCCTAAACCCTGAAACACCACCCCCTGCACGACCCCCTACACTGCCCGAACACTACTGCACTGCCCTAAACCCTGAAACACTACCCCCAGCAAGACCCCCTACACTGCCCGAACACTACTGCACTGCCCTAAACCCTGAAACACCACCCCCAGCACGACCCCCTACACTGCACGAACACCACAGCACTGCCCTAAACCCTGAAACACTACCCCCAGCAAGACCCCCTACACTGCCCGAACACCACTGCACTGCCCTAAACCCTGAAACATCACCCCCAGCAAGACCCCCTACACTGCCCGAACACCACTGCACTGCCCAAAACCCTGAAACACCAGCACGACCCCCTACACTGCCCGAACACAACTGCACTGCCCTAAACCCTAAAACACTAGCCCCAGCACGACCCCCTACACTGCCCGAACACCACTGCACTGCCCTAAACCCTGAAACACCACCCCCAGCACGACCCCCTACACTGCCCGAACACCACTGCACTGCCCTAAACCCTGAAACACCAGCCCCAGCACAACCCCGTACACTGCCCGAACACCACTGCACTGCCCTAAACCCTGAAACACCACCCCCAGCACGACCCCCTACACTGCCCGAACACCACTGCACTGCCCTAAACCCTGAAACACCAGCCCCAGCACAACCCCGTACACTGCCCGAACACCACTGCACTGCCCTAAACCCTGAAACACCAGCCCCAGCACGACCGCCTACACTGCCCGCAAACCACTGCACTGCCCTAAACCCTGAAACACCACCCCAGCACGACCCCCTACACTGCCCGAACACCACTGCACTGCCCTAAACCCTGAAACACCACCCCCAGCAAGACCCCCTACACTGCCCGAACACCACTGCACTAAACCCTGAAACACCACCCCCAGCAAGACCACCTACACTGGCCGAACACCACTGCACTGCCCTAAATCCTGAAACACCACCCCCTGCATGACCCCCTACACTGCCCAAACACCACTGCACTGCCCTAAACCCTGAAACACCACCCCTGCATGACCCCCTACACTGCCCGAACACCACTGCACTGCCCTAAACCCTGAAACACCACCCTCAGCACGACACCCTACACTGCCCGAACACCACTGCACTGCCCTAAACCCTGAAACACCACCCCCAGCACGACCCCCTACACTGCCCAAACACCACTGCACTGCCCTAAACCCTGAAACACCACCCCTGCACGACCCCCTACACTGCCGGAACACCACTGCACTGCCCTAAACCCTGAAACACCACCCCCAGCACGACCCCCTACACTGCCCGAACACCACTGCACTGCCCTAAACCCTAGAACACTACCCCCAGCATGACCCCTACACTGCCCGAACACCACTGCACTAAACCCTGAAACACCAGCCCCAGCAAGACCCCCTACACTGCCCGAACACCACTGCACTGCCCTAGACTCTGAAACACCAGCCCCAGCAAGACCCCCTACACTGCCCGAACACCACTGCACTGCCCTAAACCCTGAAACACCAGCCCCAGCATGACCTCCTACACTGCCCGAACACCACTGCACTGCCCTAAACCCTGAAACACCAGCCCCAGCACCACCACCTACACTGCCCGAACACCACTACACTGCCCTAAACCCTGAAACACCAGCCCCAGCACGACCCCCTACACTGCCCGAACACCACTGCACTGCCCTGAACCCTGAAACACCAGCCCCAGCACGACCCCCTACACTGCCCGAACACCACTGTACTGCCCTAAACCCTGAAACACCAGTTCCAGCATGACCCCCTACACTGCCCGAACACCACTGCACTGCCCTAAACCCTGAAACACCACCCTCTGCACCACCACCTACACTGCCCGAACACCACTGCACTGCCCTAAACCCGGAAACACCACCCCTGCACCGCCCCCTACACTGCCCGAACACCACTGCACTGCCCTAAACCCTGAAACACCACCCCAGCACGACCCCTTTACTGCTCGAACACCACTGCACTACCCCAAACCCTGAAACACCACCCCCAGCACGACCCCCTACACTGCCCGAACACCACTGCCCTAAACCCTGAAACACCACCCCTGCACGACCCCTACACTGCCCGAACACCACTGCACTGCCCTAAACCCTGAAACACCACCCCCAGCACGACCCCTACACTGCCCGAACACCACTGCACTGCCCTAAACCCTAAAACACCACCCCCAGCACGACCCCCTACACTGCCCGAACACCACTGCAGTGCCCTAAACCCTAGAACACTACCCCCAGCATGACCCCCTACACTACCCGAACACCACTGCACTACCCTAAACCCTAAAATACTCCCCCAGCACGACCCCCTACACTACCCGAACACGACTGCACTGCCCTAAACCCTCAAACACTCCCCCAGCACGACCCCCTACACTACCCAAACACCACTGCACTGCCCAAAACCCTAAAACACTCCCCCAGCACGACCCCCTACACTACCCAAACACCACTGCACTGCCCTAAACCCTAAAACACTACCCCGCATGACCCCCTACACTACCCAAACACCAATGCAGTACCCTAATCCCTAAAACACTACCCCCGCATGACCCCCTACACTACCCAAAGACCACTGCACTACCCTAAACCCTAAAACACTACCCCCGCACGACTCCCTACACTACCCAAAGACCACTGCACTACCCTAAACCCTAAAACACAACCTCCTACACTACACAAACACCACTGCACTACCCTAAACCCTAAAACACTACCCCCTACACTACACAAACACCACTGCACTACCCTAAACCCTAAAAAACTACCCCCAGCATGAACCCCTACACTACCCAAACACCACTGCACTACCCTAAACCCTAAAACACTAACCCCAGCAGTACCCCTACACTACCCAAACACCACTGCACTACCCTAAACCCTAAAACACTACCCCCAGCAGTACCCCCTACACTACCCAAACACCATTGCACTACCCTAAACCCTAAAACACTACCCCCAGCAGTACCCCCTACACTACCCAAACACCACTGCACTACCCTAAATCACTACCCCCCAGCACGACCCCCTACACTACCCAAACACCACTGCCCTACCCTAAACCATAAAACACTACCCCCAGCACGACCCCCTACACTACCCAAACACCACTGCACTACCCTAAACCCTAAAACACTCCCCCAGCACGACCCCCTACACTACCCAAACACCACTGCACTACCCTAAACCCTAAATCTACCCCCAGCATGACCCCCTACACTACACAAACACCACTGCACTACACTAAACCCTAAAACACTACGCCCAGCACGACCCTCTTCACTACCTAAACACAACTGCACAATTTGTTACAGGCGTTGCAACGCAGGCCTGTGGTGCTTACTGGAAGTACCTGGTGGGCTAGTTGGGCCCCAGGGACCCTCAGGATTCAAGGTGACCTAATCCCCCAACTTAAAACGCTCCACGGGGCGCGTTTGCACAGTGGTGAAGGGAGGGGGCGGGGCCTCAGGTGACATGTGCGCAAACACGCCCTGTGGTGCGTTTAAGTTGGGGAATTAATTCCCTTTGAATCCTGAGGGACCCTGAGGGCCAACTAGCCCACCAGGTACCTTCAGTAAGCACAACAGAGTTGCGTTGCAAAGAGGTGAAAAAGGTGCGTGGCCTCGGAACGCCTCTCTGCAACTCAGCTCTGTGGTCCTAACTGTAGGTACCTGGGGGCTAGTTGGGCCCCAAGGACCCTCAGGATTCAAGGGACTTAATCCCGCAACTTAAAACGCGCCACGGGGCGCGTTTGCACACATGTCACCTCAGGCCCCCTCCCTTCACCACTGTGCAAACGCGCCCTGTAGCGCGTTTTAAGAGGTAGTTTTAATCCCCTGCCCTATTATGTACTAGGGACTTGCAGAGGAGGTCATGCTAATCACAGGGGTACCCCAACGCACAGTGTTCCCTAGTGTATGTAGGTGTTTTCACTGTATTCTAAGTGTCTTTTAGCATAGCACTGGCTCTGGTTAGTCAGAGTCAGTTACCACCAGTACCCGTCTGAAAAAGTTGTGGGCACAGGATGATTTTGCAACAAGGCCTCTTTCTGCTCCTCTGTTGGTTCTTTCTGCACATCTTTTGCTTCTTTCTGTGCGTTTTTTCTTCTTTCTTCACATGTCCTACCTCTGTAGGCATAGTTAGAAACTAGCATTTAAAAAACCTTTGAAATTCACTTAAAAAATCATAGGTTTCAGGCACGTTATAGTTAGAAATTAGCATTTAAAAACCTTTGAAATTCACTGAAAAAAACATAGGTTTCAGACACGTTATAGTTAGAAATTAGCATTTAAAAAACCTTTGAAATTCACTGAAAAAACCATAGGTTTTAGGGACAGTTATAGTTAGTTGGACATTTCACTCGTACAAAACCATATAAATTCCCCCGTTATAGTTAGTTCAGCTAACTATAACTCGCGCCCCCGCAATGCTCTGCTGATGACGTCACATATTACATCACTCATGACATGGTCAGTGACATCACTGATGACTTCTCAAATGACATCACTGATGACACCATCCATGTGATAATTTCATGCATCTTCTCACACCCTAATATAACTTTTGATACACCCACTCTAAATTACAGACTGCCATTCTCAAAACCATAGACACTCCAACACCAAAAACTACATACCCACTCACTGATTCTTAGGTCTACACACACATCCACTCACTCACCCGTACAGTCACTCATACTTACAGTCACTCAGTACAGGACTATCATATGCACTCATACACCTATATAAACACTCACACACCGCCACTCATCCATAGAGGTACTCACACACCTAGTCAGTCATGCAAAAATTTATCACACACCCATTTACTCACCTATACAGTTATACACACACCAGCTCACTTACTCATACAAATACTATCACATTCTTACGCTCTTATACAATAACTGATACAAGCACACACGCATCCATACAGCCACTCTCACTATCACACACTCTCACTTATAGCCATTTAAATACTCTAACACACATATATACTGCCTTTTACATATGTAGTTACTCGCACATGTACCACTGAGATATACATTCACTCACTAACACACCCATACACACACTCACCCACCCAAGCAGTCCATCACAGTTGCACTCTTGAAATCATGCACCCAGTGAATCACCCACTCACACATCTATGTACAGAGTCACACACACCCCACCCACACAAACACTCAGGCAGCCATACAGATACTCAGAGAACCAATCAATAACCCATATAGACACTCATGTAGCTATTCGCAAATCCATGCATCCACTTACACACCAACAAACAGACGGATACAGACATTCACACAGTTTAGTCACTAACCCATGCATTCAGTAAGATACGTTTAATCACTCACTTGTAGAGTCAGTCACTCACGTACTAAATCATCCATTGAGACACTTATACACCCACTCATTCTTCAATACGCCTTTCCCTATATATATTAAACATATTTAAACTTTACAGAAACACACAGTCACTGGATGATGTCATCAGTGATGTCATTTGAGATGTCATCAGTGATGTCATCAGTGATGTCACTGACCATGTCATGAGTGACTTAATATGTGACGTCATCAGCAGTGCATTGCGGGGGCGCGAGTTATAGTTAGCTGAACTAACTATAACGGGGGAATTTCTATGGTTTTGTACGAGTGAAATGTCCAACTAACTATAACTGTCCCTAAAACCTATGGTTTTTTCAGTGAATATATATATATATATATATATATATATATATATATATATATATATATATAAGGTTTTATACTGGCCTGCTAAATACTTACTTTTTCGCAAAGGCATATACATGGTAAATGCATGTGTTGTAAAGGCATGCGTAGTAAAGATGCGGTCGTTGTAATGACCATGTTAAGGTATGCATAGTAATGGCATGTGTGGTCGCATCATATAACGCCCCCCCCTTAGTGTTGCAACCTCCAAAGGAGCAGGCAGTAGTCCAGAGAACCAGTTCATGCTCACCCTGATGTTTTTCAAAATGGAAAACTTGTTTCATTTAAAAGCATTTTTTTAAAGAAAAATAGACTGCTTTTTAAAAAATAATAGAAGGATTTTGTTTTGGAATGCAAACATAGGGATGGTGGTCTGTTGTCCTATGCAGACCACCATTCCTGTGATAGCAGCCAATCACAGGGGATCACAAATTGGGACCTGCCTAATGAATATTAAATACCCAGGTTGTTCTGTAACCACCTGTGAGCTTGCAAAATACTATTCCATTCACAAGTGTGTGCACAATTTGAAACCGCTTTTTATGAATGGAATACCAGTACATCAGGACCTTAAGTTCCTGGTCGTTGGGCAAAGGACCGGGACCTAATATACAAGGCCCTTTTGTGGTCACAAACCACGTGATTTACAAATGCATAGGGTTTGAGACCCTTGCAAAGGGATCTTTTAAGCTTTTTAAGAGACAGGACGGTTTTTCCAACTCATGAAAGGGCTTTCTGAAACACTTTCAAATTCAAAAATATGAGGAGTCATGAAAGAGACATCTGACTCCTATTTATGAGTTGCAATGTGTATCAATGTTTTGTAATCTCAGTTGCTGTCACAAATTATTGATCAGTAACCAACCACTCATTTGGGGTGGAAACTGATTTGCAAAGTAAAAGCTGTCTCCAATTGACTGCTAACCCTTTAGGAAGCATGTCAGGTGGCCTCATGGGGAACAGGTAGAGTTTCGGAAAACCACTGCATACTTCCTTGATGTCTTCGAACAGGAATCTTTTTTGTTAAAGCCATACTGTACTTAAAAAAAAAAAGAAAAAAATCCCATTTGGGAATAAAAATGTAGGGATGGATGTCTACTGTCCCTTAGAGGCTGCCATCCCTGCATTCTCAGCTAATCACTGTAGGGTCACAAATTGTGACCCACCTAATGTTTATTAGAAAGGTAATTTGCAACCCCCTGCAAATAGTTAAATTGTGATGAGACCTTTTAATGCATAAGTTAAATCACAAATTGCAAAGCCATTTGCAAGAATCGTAAACAGTGACTATGCGAATTGTACATCTGATTTTACAAATGCGGTTTATTAGACCATAAAACACTAAAAAGTGGACCATTTATTTGACAGTTTCTCAAATCCAATTTATATTGCAAATACTGGTTTGTAAAATTCTTTAAAAATTAATTAGTTTATATTTCTGATATCACCTGGACCATGGATAGAGGCTTTGTAAGGTTAAAACTACTATCAAAGGTATTCCTGTTTTAGGTGCCTTTAGGGCATGGGCTCGTCCCTGGCGCAGCATAGCAGATAGTTGATGTACTGGATGTTGGCTAAGGCTGCTAGTGGTAACAATCCAAATTACAATATGTGGGGACAATGCGGTGCAGAGGATCTCAGATTTAACAGTGTGACTATTCTGTATTAATATTTTTCAGTGCTTCATACAGCTTGCCCAAAAGGCAGCATCCCATCCAGTAGAACTGGAATCAGTTTGGGATGACCTGCCATTATAACCTCACCCAATAACCAAAACCCATACACATACACCATTTTTGTACCATGAGTTATACCCATGAACCTTATTGTTAATTTAACAATATGAAGCTTCAAGTAAAATTTTAGATCCATTACATCCTCTAGATAAGCAAGATTGAAACAATCTTCCATGACTGTAATTTAGTCCTTAGGTGGGTATGGTCTACTTTTCCAAGGTGGTACTGATGCAGCATAAAAGCTGATCATGCTTTACACGACACATAAACCAAATCTTTTCAATGAAAATACAAATATGCACTTTGCACACGTCTAGAAAAACAACTCTGAAACTGAGAAAAGGTTGATGTACCAGCATCGTAAACGTGTGTTTGACTAGGTTGAAACTGTAGGATTAATCAAATAGTGAATTCAAGATGTTTAGTAACTGATTACTTTATAATCTTAACATAAATGGCATCAAAACTAATGATGAGACATAGCATTTCTATTGACTTAATTGAAGAGAGCCATAAGAAACTCAACAATATCGACGATGGTGTATTTCATGTATGTAATATGTTAGAGGATTGAAACTTTCAGTATAAGTGCCTAACATTATGAAGATCAATTATTCATAGAAAGGATTTTATTTTAATGATTTATAGAAATAGTTTACATGTTGCTACTTTTTGAAATTGTGGTACATTTCTGTGTAACAATCACTGACAACATTACAAAATGCTTATATTTGATATGTTTGATTAATTTTGTTATGCTTATACTTAATTAGAAGTTTATTTGACTAAATAAGAAATGTTAACTTTAAAAAACATTTGAATTGGGTTTCTCCTTAGGCTCCATTATTTAATAACCTTGTGCAATGGACTTTGATACATTTCTTCAAATGTTGCTTTATTTGTTCTTGATCATGCAACATTCTTTAAGCGGCAAGATACTTTCTTACAGCCCATCTTTGTGTATGAATGGTGGGAA
Source organism: Calotriton arnoldi (assembly GCA_963921515.1). Lineage (NCBI taxonomy): Eukaryota > Metazoa > Chordata > Amphibia > Caudata > Salamandridae > Calotriton > Calotriton arnoldi. The sequence goes on along the minus strand of CAWUFW010023679.1, from coordinate 6,815 downwards.
CTAGACCTTTGAACTATATCCATGGAGATCAAAAAAATAAATAAGCTCTTTGTCAAATAACCTGTGAGCATGGAATGGACAGTTGTTTCTCATGATGAGCATGGGAAAGTATGCTGGAGTATCAATTCGTACCTGGGAAGGGAAGAATGATTACATGATGATCAGACCATTGTGGACCAACCATTGATGTCATAGTGACAAATATGAACTATAAAAAGTGCTTTTACCAGGAGGAGGCTCAAGGCTCTGGCTACCCCTTTTCACTTTCATTGCCTCCTGAACTTGCCTGCTGGATGATTTGTAGCAGTTTGGTTAGAGACCAGACTTGAACTTTCCTGATTTGTGCCCCATTTCACTTTCCCATGGACTTTCCCTTGGTGGACTTTAACTTGATCTCTTTGCCCATGCTAAGAGAACGCTTGTGAAACTATTGTCCTGCCTCTCTAACAATTAGGAACAATCCTTTTATGGATGTCTATATTTAGCAATAGATTTAGTTTGATTAAATGTGTGACTTTATATTTCGTGCTGTAAGATATATCACTGAGCTTCTTAAATTGTTACTTATATGCATTGATTTTGGATCTTTAATACAATAACCAAATTATCTAAATGTGTCAAAGTCTTTTATTTGTGTCTAAATGTTCTTTCCATAGAAACTGTCACAATTATCTTATTCTAAATGGCTAATAGAGAAAGTCATAGATTATTTTCAGAACCTTATGTTCTTTTGCTTTTGTTCTGTGTAGCCACAACAGAACTCTTGGTTTGTATGATTTTTGTCAGACTAAACTTCTTTAGGAGGTTAGGTCTTCCAATTGCAATACTCTAATTTTACAGCATGGTTCTAAGAGTAATGTATTTGAATCTGATCTCCAATTTGTAAGTTGGCTACCAATTAATGGTCCTCATTGGGTGGATGACAGTGGGACATCCTGATTTTTCACCCCTCACTACGACAAAGAAAGATTTGTAGGAGGCCCATTGCCTCTAAGGTGAAGTATTGAATTTGAGCAAAACTCCTACCCATATGGGCGCAGCAGGAGCGTTAGGGTTGAAATTCGAAATGTATCGCTTCCGCTGTATAACACACATATAGATTTGCGCTGTTTGTATTTCTTTTTTCTGCCAAAATACTCAATGCAATGATGTTTTTTGTTTTAAAGTAGTTCTATCAAAAACCTGCCTGTGAAAACGTAAAGCAACTTCTTACCTGTAATCCATGCAGCTAATTTGGGTAGTAAGATCTTAGTGAATTTGCTGGCAAAGTGAAGCAATGGCAGACTTGTTCACCAACTCATTCAGTGGATGTAAGGGCGAATCCACAGGAGCAGCTGCTCTCAGTCAAAAAAAGGCAACAAGCCCATCAGACCAACATGCAAGCAGCACTAAAATGGCACATAGAATGGGAGAGGGGAAAGAAGGAGACGTCGCTTGTTGTTTAAGCTGCTGCCTACTCATAAGGACTGTTCTCTGCCGCTTCATACATCACCTGGGCATCTTATGGGCCTATACTGAGCTGGCGCTCATCTCTATGAGGGGAATAGCCACTAAGCATTCATGTATGAGGCATTTTGTGTGCATCCAGATACACTTCACGCATCTAATATAAGCCTAGGAGTATGCTGGTGTCTTGCCATCCAAGCTAGGTAAAGCATGTAGTCTCCGGAGGGAAAATGGTTAATGGCAAGAGCCTCCATTACTAAACATTTAGGTTTCACCACAATGCAGTTACTAGGAAGACAACAGGCGAAACTCACTAAATGCATCACTAGACTTATCAAAAAGGGGTTAACACTATGATATCCTAAACTGAAACACAACAACATTTTTTGTGCAGCTTTTAAACAGGCAGTCAGGCTGGTTCTTGGAGTGGGCGATTGAGCTCTAACAAGCAGATATCAAGTCATTGTTCAGGTTTGTGCCGGTCTTTCCCTCATATTACTCATCGCTGGGACTGTTTACAGAGGCCTGCTTGTTCCTTGGCACATGCCTCCACATGGGGTGTGATGACTCATGCTAACTCTTTGAGCAACTTAATACTTTTGCTAGGAAGAGAATGCAAGCAGGAAGGCAACGTTGAATCAAACAACTTCAGGCGTGCAGCTCAAATCAAGATGACTTTCTGTGCTCAACTTTTACAGTCATTACCCAGCTGGCTACCAGTGAGAATGGGAACAACTTTGATAGATCAACGGTACCACAGCCCTGGTGAGTACTGATCTTCCAGAGATTGAGCACAACATAGTTATCAGGACATACGACTCCTTTTGATTTATCCCACCCATTCTGCAACTACATAGTGCCCTTGGGTGTCCATGTAATGCTATAGCTGTAATTGCTCTCAGCACAGCTCTAAATATCACCAAGTTGCCACTTTTCATGAAGGTTTTCAAAAGCAGCAAACACATTTGAAGAACAGGAGGCATGTAAAGTATATACATCAGCAGTAGGCAGATTGATCCATGTGGAATGTATGACCTCATGGACTTCATTTAATCCTAAGGGGCATTGTGGCTCAGTTGAATCTTGTCTGCGCTGGTGATATGAGCGCTACTGGGGTTGCTGGTACTGAAAATAAACTTTTTGGATGTAGCTCCATTCCAGCGATTGGGTGGGGGACACAAGACAAAAAGCTGTTCCTCTGATTACCGCTATGCCGGCAATGTTAAGAAGTGTAGCCTGGAAGTGTGTCCTGAGGTTTTGAGATGTTCTCCTTTTAAGAAGACGTTTTTGTGATGTGGAAAGTATAGTTTTCGGACCAGAAGTTAAGTCTAAGGTGAAGTTGCTTAACCACCAGTTAGTCAGTTGTCAGTACATCCTGTCTGCTTCATAAGATGCTCCTCTTGTGGCTAAATATTAAGATCTGCTTTCAGCTGAACTAATTTGAGGATGTGAAGAGAGAACTTGTTGTCTAATTAGCTTATTTACTGGGTCAGACCCTCAGGATTCGGGTCCCTCAGGCACAGATACACAAGACAATTTTTCGTATCATTTTTGGAACATTACTGAACACGACAGAACCAAAATGTACAGCTGTTCAAATTTGCTGCTACAATGAGAAGGCATAAGAGCTGAAAAACTATGATAGGTAGTAGTTAGATATGTTTAAGAAGAAGACGTCAGGCTGATCAAGTTGTGCTTATGAGTGTGGTATGCGTGTTTTTAAAGGCTGGTAGGAGACAATCATTAGCCATTATACAGATAACAGCCTCCATCTTCATCGGCAAGGCATTTCCACATCCTAACTGAAATTGTTGCGAAAAATATTTCTGAGTAAAATAGCTCTGTGGGTTAAATGCTTGCTGCTGTGATGTGTGTTTGCCTTGAGAGACATGGAAAGAACACTTCTTGAAAAAGTTGTTAAATCTTGCATACTATGACCAATGACCAATTTAAATGCATCAAGATTCTGATGAATTAGTGAGTTGATATATGTTGTTTTTAAGGGTTTTATGGAAAAGTCTTAGACATAAGCTGTTTTATGATAATTTATTAATATATTTGTATATTTTTATCTGAACTTTTTATGCATTTGATTTTAAATGCGAAATAAAGTATTAATTGATTGAATTGATTCATCGAAAAAGTTGGGGTTTTTTTTGCATACATTGTATTGGATGATATTTCGAGTGCACCCTGATAAGGTGTTTTAAACTTTTTGAAATCCACTGAAACAAGTATCAATGTGTTTCAATTAGATGTACTGGCTTGTCACCCCCAAACCTTTTGCCTTTCTCCTCCCCTTTTTGCTCACTTTGGGGCATATTAGCAAGACCCACTTTAAAATTATCGCCGTTTTAGCGGCAGGAAACTGCCGCTAAAACGGCGATAATGGGCTTGCTAATATGCGTTATGGAATTCCAATAGAAGCCCAGGTTAGATGTCCTGCACATCTAACCTGGGCTTCTATTGAATTCCATAACGCATATTAGCAAGCCCATTATCGCCGTTTTAGCGGCAGTTTCCTTCCGCTAAAACGGCGATAATTTTAAAGTGGGTCTTGCTAATATGCCCTTTGTTTTTGTTAGCTTTAGGACTCTAGGTACTTTGGGCCAGATGTACCAAATTCCATCTTTGCCTTGCCTAAATAGCGAATCCTAAGAAATCGCTATTTAGGAAATGGAAAATGGAATGAACAAAAATAGAAATTTCATAATAGCGATTCCTACAGAGTAGGAATCACTATTGGGAAATCGCTATTTAGGAAATACTAAACCATTCATTCTGATGGGCCTAAAGGCCCATAGATACGAATGATTTGGCATTTTCTAATTTGTGATTTCCTAATAGGAAAGCATAAATTAGGAAATGCTAAAGCAAGGGTGACTATTAGCCTAAGGCCCCCTTGATGCATCCCAAAAAAGTGGTGCACATGTAAAGTGCACACATGCCCTAGGGCATGTGTACGCTTTATACCACTTTTTAAAAAAAGCATTTTGAAGTGCTTATTTTAAATTGTGCATGGTGACCATCGACTTAGAGTCGATGGTAATTGCATTTCCTAAATGCCCATTTTACACCTAAAAATGCTTTGTACATGTGCTTAGGAAATCGCAAATAGGAAATCCCAATTTGCGTTTCCTATAAGGGTATAGCAAAATGAGATTTCTGCTGGCTTGAAATTGCATTTTGCTATTCCCAAACAGCCTCTGTACATATGGAGAGGCCATTTAGCATTTCTTAACTGCCTGAAATTGCGATTCAGTCCGTTAATAAAAGCTAAATGCTTAACATCTGGACCTTTACCTCTGGTAACTCATGCTAAAGTGCATGTGCTCCCTGCTTAAAACATGGTAACATTGACTTATCCACAATTGGCATATTTTATTTACTTATAAGTCCCTAGTAATGTGCATTATTTGTGCCCAGGGCCTGTGAATTAAATGCTACTAGTGGGTCGGCAGCACTGATTGTGCCACCCACTTAAGTAGCCCTTTAGGCTTGCCTCAGGCGTGCCATTGCAGAGCCGTGTGTGCAGTTTTAAACTGCCATATCGACCTAGCAGGATAAACCTCTTGCTAGGCTCATACCTTCCTTTTTAATACATCTAAGTCACCCCTAGAGTAGGCCATGGACAGCCGACCGGCAGGGTGCATGTATTTAAAAAATAGGACATGTACTTTTTAAGTTTTAAATGTCTTACATTCGTTTTTTACTATTGCAAGGCCTATATCTCCCATAGGGTAACATTGGGATTACCTTATTACATTTTCTAAGTGTAATTCTCAAATAGGAAACTAAAACTAATTCAAGTTTGGCATCTCTGGAGTCACAATTTGAAATCACAACTTACAGTGAATTTGGATTTTAAATTGCAGTTCTGAAAATATCACTTTTAGAAAGTTTCCATTTTCTTACTTTAGTCATGTGGTGCTTGTTGTCTGTCTCTGATCACATGTCTGGGGTGGGGTAGAGTTGGGCTTTATGTATTCGCCTTAGACAGCCACACACAATGGGAGCTTAGGTATGACCTGATGGGCCATTCTGGCATGATTGGAGGGAGGAGCTGGTCACAGCCTCACTTACATCTGAATAGGCTATGTCCTGTCCCCACACAAGGGCCTGCATAACCCCCTGTAGTGAGTCTGGAGCCAGGACAGGAAGGGAGGACATTGGTGCACTTCAAAGGCATCTCTTTGAAGTCTCCCCCACTTCAGAGGCACAACTGGGTATAAGTACTGGACCTCTAACACCACCACTTCAGTACACTTCTGGACCTGTGGATACTCTGCCAGGAAGAAGGACTGCTGTGCTGCTGAAAGGACTGTCACTCTGCTGAACTGGTACTCTGTTGGAGTGTTTGCCTTGCTGTGCTGACCTGCTGCCCTCGTGCCTGGGGGAGAAGAACTGGACCTGAAACCCATCTTGAACCCAGGACCCCAGAGTGACTCAAAGGGCTGGTCTGTTGGCCTCCTGATCAGAGCAGCAGGGACATAACTGACTCCCACAGCACCTGGACCCATCTTGAACAAGCCCTTGACCCCCAAGAGGGCCCTCTCAGGTCCTGGGCCTTTGGAAGTGGTCTGCTCTTTAAGTCAAAGTTTTGAGCTCTTTGTGAATGTGCCCATTCGCTCCGCAACCTCGTCACTCGCATGGAAATCTAGTGCAAACAGCCGCTAGTTTGTCTCTTTATTTATTTATTTAATTTGTAAGGCGCATCAGCTACCCAAAAAGGGTTTCCCAGCGCCAGGCAAAAGGAGACCAGATAGTAAAAAATTAACAGCAGAAATTACTTGTTAAAAAGCCAGGTCTTCACTGATTTGCGGAATTGGGCGTAAACTGTTTCATTCCGAATGGCTATGGGAAGGGCATTCCAGAGTGAGGGCCCGAGATAAGAAAAAGATCGACCACCCATTCGAGACAGCCTGAATCTTGGCACAGAAAACCTCCCCTGGGTGGATGAGCGTAGACATCGGGAAGGAACGTATGGGTAGGTTAAAGAACATAGGTATTGAGGTGCAGTCCCACCAATGCAAATCTCGTAAATGGCTGGAGACAGAAGCAGCCCTGGGAATCCGACAGAGAAGTCTTGCCGCGGAATTTTGAACCATCTGCAGCCTATGGCTCACCTCCTTATTGGAACCAATATAAAGAACATTACCATAGTCCAGTCTTGAGGTGATTAAAGCCTGAACTACTGTTCTTTGGGTGGACTCTGGTAGCATCCAGATGATCTTCTTTAGCCACTTAAGAATGGTAGAGCAAGTGGCAGTTACCTTGACGGCCTGGTGATGCATTGTTAATGAGTCATCTATGATGACACCCAGATTTCGAACTTGACAAGAGGGTTGAGGTAAAGCCCCCATCTCACA